>BJCM01081548.1:0-11596 GCA_018326385.1 Flaveria bidentis | reverse complement strand
TCTCGTGTTTTGTTTACGCTTTAAAATGGTGAAAATTTCAGATTGTAAACAACATGTTTAAACCTTCATTATAGTTTAAAATGGTTAAACTAACTTTGATTAACATGTTACAAAACCCAACACTATGAACATACGTAATGAACGGTAAGAAAGGTAACGAATGATAGCAATGATGTGTGATGATGCATGAAGACAAGTTAACCAATGATGATAATAGATAATAATGTTATTATCTATGTGTACGTATGATGCTTGATCGCGTAAGAATGTAAAGGAAGGTTTTAAACGAAAGTAAAAGTATAAAGTTTTATAAAACTAGAACTCACTCAGCAATGTTGACTTTTTATGCATTTTCGAGTTGGCTGGTGATTGTTGCTGAAGATGGCACGGGGTGGCTACTTTGCTAATTTTGGATGGCATCCATTTTAGTTTACGATAACGTTTTTGCATTGTAATGCAAATGAACGATATTTTGTAATGAACGTTATATTATTTTGAAAAAAGGGTTTATTTAAATGAAATGAAATATTTGTTTGAATTGTTTCTGCTGCATTGTTTTAGTAAAGTTAATGTAAATATATTTTATGTGCCATGATTGTCTAGCTGTGAGCATCTTGGGAACGAGACCTTACATATTCCAGCCAATGTCATACTTCCAAGAAATTATCTTCTCATTAATCTTGCTCTGGGTAGTAGACATACCCTTAATCATCTGAGCAATGGTGAGCCCTTCTTGAAGCATTAACTGGGAAGGCTCAGCAAACCACTCTGGATTCTTATGTAGAACTGGTACCAAAGACTCATGATCTCTCTGGGTGAGCTGGATGACATGGGTAGATACTTTAGATCTTTTTTTTTACTGATTATTTCTTCTCTAAGTTTCTTCAGTCTTTCTTTCTTCTCATTTATCATCCTAAGGATAGCAACCCTTAGAGAATTTGTCTTCATGTTGCCTAGTTTTCATTTGGTGAATCCTTTTTCAGGTAGATAGTCCATCATTTCCCTATTAGCCATACTATAGGGATCAAGATCCAGTGTTCGAGGAGTTGCCTTCTGCTTGGCCTTTGATGTGAATTTAACCACTAGAGCTTTGGAAGAATGAGTCTTTTCATACTCAATCTCATATGTAGGGTCCAATAGTTTGTTTAGGTTTTCTTCTTCTACTATCATCCCCTTATAGGTCATCCAAAATAACTCATCAAGATTATAACCATGGTTAATCAGAAACATGGCCTTCACCATTAAATCATCTAATTTGGCTTTCTCTACCATCTCATGTACTATTGACTCTACCTTCATAAGGCTTTCCCTTGATATTGGTTTATCAACCACATAGCCACCTTCTATCTCTCCTTCTTCAAGGTCAATGAATTCAGCCTTCTTTTTCAGTTAGGCTTCAACTTTTTCATGTTTATCCAAAAATTCAGCCATAGTTGCAAGGCTGCGGGGATCATCCTTTTACTTTTTCTTTGCAGGCTCTTCTTCTTCTATTGGCCTTTTTCCCTTGGCCTTTTTAGAAAGGTATTTCCTCTTTCTAGTGTAGGTTTGCGTACTTGGATAAGATGATGTTTTCGCCATTTCAATCTTTTTAGCAGGAGATTGTTCTTTCTCTTTCTACTCAACTTTTGATTCTTCCTTTTGTTATTTTTCTTCATAGAGCTTTCTAATCAACTCTTTTTGCTCATTAGTGAGAGACACAACACGTACAATCCGAAGACTCAATTCTTTCTCAAGTAGGACAGGAGATTGAGGAATAATCAAAATGGGCTCAGTTGCTTTTCTATGATCTCTAATAAAGTCCCAAAACTCATCATCAATAATGAAGTCTTCATCAGTCTAGCTTTCAAGAGCCTTTATCATGTCATCAAATTCAGACTCTTTAGTGTGTGTTTCTTCATGATCTCTACTGGTGTGTACTACCATAGCCAACCTTTTCACTTGGGGCTTGGTTTCACTTGATTCGGCTTCTTTAGCAGGGTCTAAGAACCTCATCTTCTTTTAAGGAGGAAAGTCATCATCACTCTCCCGTAAGGAACTTCCTTCACTATCATGTTCCTCTTCGTCATCATTCTTCTTTTTCTCAATGTCATCTTTATCACCTTCATCATCCTTCTCCTTTTCAAATTTCTACTTTATCATCATCAACAGCTCCAACTCAGCAATCCTTATTCTATATGTTTTAACTATTTAAAGATTATGTCGGATTGTTCCTCAATTAACCCTTCCTACTCCTCCATGTCTATTGTCTGGATGGCTAAAGTTTCCACATGACCATTTTCTTCATCCCTCGAATGTTTGAATGCAACTTTTTGTTCATCAATTTTTTAATCCTTCTCTGATTTTCAGCTCATATTTCTCTTTCAACTCTTTTAACTCCTTCTCCTTCTCATCCAACTCAAGAAGTTTGTATCTTATGATACCAAATTTCTTTCTTGGAGTTTATCCATTTTGGCCACCTTCTTTAGAAGCTCAGTAATTATTTCATCTTTTTCATCTAGTTTGTTCATCTCTGATTCAGTGAAGCTCTCAAAGTGAACTGCTTCTAAAGTAACTTTCCTAATAGGCATCTTCCTTTGATGAGCATCCTCATCAGTAGATGATTTGGATTCCTCTAAGGAGCTAGCAGAATCACCAAAATTAACAGGCTTAGTAGAAGTGGGTGATGATGGTATGGGACTATTGTTTTTTTATGCCCAAGACGTATAAAACATTGATGTGGTTAGTATGTAATGATCCAAGTCGGGTCATACCCAATAACAAGCTTAGCAAACACCAATTAATATTTAATTGATGATATGATCATGCAATTAAATAAATACACCAAATTAGAAAATAAGTTTTCTAAATAAATTGCATATGAGATAGAACAACTTATAAGAATATTTTATTCATGAGTATTATTTGTAATATTATTTAAGTTGGTATTTACTACTTATTAAGGGTAATGTTATTTAAGTTATACGTATTAAGGGTAGTAAATAACATTACAATTGCAAAGAAATACGAATCAAGACCAATACGGATCTCTTCTCCAATTGCAAAGCATCCCAGTCAATCAGTAAAGATCTCATTCCCTGCTCAGCATGGGAAACTTCAGAACAAGCAAGAATCTGCTACAAGCTCAAAGGAATCCTCATCACCACCTGCACAACACGAGACTACAAAGAATCAATAGCCATTCAAGCTTGTTTTGAGTGTGGAAAAGGAGGTCATATGGTAAAGAAGTTCCCTCAAAGACTTGCTTCGAATGGTAAAGGCAAAACGAATTGCTTCTCAAAATGTAAGTCTACAAAGAATGTTCCAGGCGGTAAAGGCAACACGGGTTGCTTCTCTGGATCAAGAGGTAAAAAGCACACATCTTTGAATGGTTGGATGAAAAACCCTCCATCTAAACCTTTTCATGTGAAGCCGGTTTCACATGATTCAAAGATTAAAATGACCAAAGGTTTAAAACCAAATTCTTTTCCTTCTAGTCTTAAACAAAAAATGATTTCCAAATTTAATTCATTCAAATCCAAATTAAGTGAACCGAAAAAAATTTGGAAAATTAAAAAGAAGGATACAAATCCCATTGTTTAAATTGTTCTGTGCAGAAGCAGGTTTCTAATATAGATGAAAAAGGATCTTCCAGGACTATGATGTCCTGGGTTCCCTTTTCTAACTAATCTGTTTATGAGTGCAGAAACAATTCAGGAGGACTGTTAGTAATCCGGTTTATTGATAGGGATTGTTCCTAATTCAAATTTGAGGCGGAGCAAACAGGTTAGGGTCATGGTATTTTATCCATAATCTGGATTTTTATGTGCATTATCATAGTTCTCACTTCACAGTCACTGCATATTTCTTGATAATTCATTTCTTATCTTGATAATCGGTGTAGTTTGGAAGACATTCTTTGATAATTTTTAATTTTTATACAATTTAAAAAAATATATATAAAAAAAATAAAAAAATATTTTTTTTTTGCAAAAATAAAAATTTAGGGGGAGAGTATATGTAAATAAAAATGAAAAGATAACTGAGAACTTGATTTGAGATGACTGAGAAATGATTGTATATCTTCTTGAATTGCTTGTTTTTGCATGACTTGCATTTGAAAAATGAGAAATGATAGTAACTGATGTTGTTATCTGATTCACATCTTATTTTTAAGTGCAAATAATAGAAAAACAAACAGATTCTTCATTGATATGTTTGGTAGACTCAGCTTGAAGAATAAAGTAGACAGCAACATCATGATTTAAATTAAAATATATGCTTAAGGACGTCTGGATTTACGCAATCATTTTTGGCCTTCACAAAAACTGAGTCCTGAAAAAAATTGGATTGAGAATTGATATTTCACCACCATGATACAAATCATATAAGCCATATCTTTTAGCTATGATGGGTGTATTTATGTGTCTTGTGTTTGTGCGAATCTCCTCTGCTGTACGGTAGTACTAACCTGGAGTGATGATCTCCTTTGCTGTATGATAGTACTGACCTGGAGCTCTCATCGACACATGATTAAATGGTCATCTCCTTTGTTATACGTGAGTATAGACCTGTAGCTCTCACCATTTTGGTCTAAGTAATGTCGAATCATCTAAACGGTGAATTCATCAAAGAATGTAATATTCTGTCAATAATCACTAGCACACTAATGCATAAGTCTTGCTCTGTAAAGATTCTTACAAAATTCAAGAAATCCTGAGGATGGGTGAGGGTTTTTGCCAAATGATTATGGGGTTCTAACATTCTAAAACATCTAATAGAACCTTAACAAATCATCTGCTGCTTGTTGGAAAAGATAGGGCATGGGTTTAAGTGGACAAACATATCTGCAATCGTTATTGATCTGTTTAAGAATTTCAAAATTCATTCAAAGACTGTGATTAGATTCAGTTATCAGTGTGATCTCATTGCTTGTTGATGTATAAATTCATCTTTGTGCTAAAGTATATCTTGAGAATATGATCACATGATTGATTCAGTTATAATATATTTTCTTTTTAAAAATTCTTTTAGATCTTCCATATTATACTCTTACAATTTTATCATTTTACATGCATTTCACAAAAATTGCGCACAAACGAACATGGGTTCGCTTGTTTTTCACACACATATAAACACGGGTTTATTTTGTTAAAATGAAATGATCTAATTAAAATTTTCGAGATTGTGTTTGAGAATGCGTTTCAGATTTTTGCTTTAAGTGATGGCCGATCATTAGATGAGTAGTGTACCAGATTAGAGAATCTGTTTCTCAAGTTTGTAGAAGATACCGAGCTAGGAATCCTCCTCCTACATCTTCTAAAGCACTCAAGATTAGAGATTTGGGAAAGTTGCTCCAATATCCTTGCAAAGCTTGCAATCGAAAAGGGGGAGCATATAAATAGGAGGAGCTTATGAGATGAATAAAATTTTCTCATTAGATTCAGAAAGTCTCAATTTGAAGATCTTTCTATTGTTGACTTCTCGGTGCTGATTTCGTTTGAAGACGTTGATAATGATAGACAAAGGGGGAGTATTGTTGGAGCTATACAAGATAGTCTATATTATCAACACAGTCAAAGTCAACAAAAGTCAACGTCACTGTCAATGTCAATAAAAGTCAAACCAAACACGTTCAAGATGAGGAACCAAGAAGAGACGTTGAAGATTTAAATGACTAGGAGTTTTATTATAATAAATATATTTTGTGTGAACAAAATATATTTTATCTTGTTTTTAGTCATTTTTATGCTTAATATGTAATTTTGTATTTATTAGCCTAAGGCTAGGGGGTTAAGTGGGATTAGTGAATATTAGTCTAGATTATAAATAGATTAATTGTCATTAGGTTTGGGCTAATGATGGCATGACCAATAGATTGATGGATTATTTGTAAACACATATTTTGCAATCTAATTGAAGATCAAAGGGGTTTTACTGTGATTATTATTATTTTGATCTATTTCTTCATCATTTGGTTCAAGTTTGTTTATCCTAGAGTTACACCTTGGCTGCTCATGCGCCCAAAGAGTAGTTCATACGCCAAAGTTTAGAAAAAAAGCTTAAGTGTTGACAAATGCGGATGTGCATTGACAAATGCGGATGAGCATTGGCAAATGTGAATGAGAAAGTCAATACGGATGAGAAAGTCAATGCGGATGAGTAAGGAAATGCAGATGAGTAAGTAATGCGAATGAACAAATGCGGATGAGTAAGTCATGCGAATGAACAAATGCGGATAAGTAAGTCATGCAAATGAACAAATGCGGATGAGTAAGTTCATGCCACTGAAAAAATGCGGATGGACAAAGTTAATGCGGATGAACAGACGCGGATGAGCATTGACAAATGCGGATGAGTAAAGTCAATGCGGATGAACAAATGCAGATGAGCATTGACAAATGCGGATGAGTAAAGTCAATGCGGATGAAGAAATGCGGATGAGTAAAAGAAATGCGGATGAGTAAAAGAAATGCGGAGGAACAAAAAGAAATGTGGATGAACAAAAAGGGAAATACAGATGAACACTTAGAATATTTTCTGACTTTTTGGGGAAAAAGTGAAATGTAGGCTTTGACTTGGGAGGTTCCCGGGGGTTCATGTAAGCTAACTTTTGAGGTCATAGATGTTATGTTGGGCATGTATGATTGATGCTTATGCATGATGGTATGTATGATGTATGTTATGTATGTATGATGTCTTGTATGATGATGTTGACTGTGTATGTTGATGTTCCTTATTATGTATGATTATTTTCCTATGGCTTTACTATTAGGATGATGTACGAGATGAAGTACTAACTGATTTACGTGTATACCAGCTCAAATAGTTCGGAATCCTATTTGATTGGTGATCCAATTAGTGAGAATGCACGTAGAATCAATTGTAGATTGGTAATCGATCTAGTGCGATCAATGAACTTGGAACAGGTTCTTAGAAGTCTTTGGACGGCTAGGGTACGATTTAGTACATAGGTATTCGAAGTGTTACGTTTTTCCATGAATTAAGTGGTATTTATAGGTTATGGTTTTTCATTCGTGCGACTGAACCATTAGCATGGTTCAGTCATGCGATAAAGTAATATGGTTGATCCATTCGCACGACTGAGTGTTTAGTCGTGCGACTGAGTCAATCTCATGTCACAATTATGCGACTGATCCAGTCTCCTGGTTCAGTCGTGCGACTGGTTCATTAGCATGAAGTTGTTCATGCGTATGGTCCATTAGCATGGGCCATTTGCATGAAAACTTCATACAACTAAGTTTGAATATGTTTCTCAATCATTACTTTACTAAGATTTATTCAAACAACCACAAACCTATTTAATTTGTTCAAAAGCAAAGCAGAGTCTTATCACATTCTGAAATTGGAGGGCCTGTACGATATCCTGCGGATCATAGAATAATGGCCACTTGTATAAAGTATAGACATCACTAGCTGACAGGTTGGTTTCTATTTGGCGCTCTTTTTGTAACACTATGACTTCTTCTCTTGTTCGCCAGTCATAATACCACCACTTGAAGTGGGGAGTGAAGTCCTGTGGCATTTTCCTCATGGGGATCTTTGACATAGTACGAGGAGGATTCCACTTCAACACCACTTTGGGTTTCCCAGTCCTTGGGTCCACCTCCAACCTCCGAATATACCTCGTAGGTTGTTGAGGCTTGAATTTTACCCATCGTGTGTGGTATTCTCTCTTCAACGCAGCTTTAAACCAGACAGACATCTTCTTGGGATCAGCATATAGCAGGTTCAGGCGTGCCAACTGGTTGAGCTCAAAACCAGGGTGAGTCTTCAGATCATGAGGAAATTTGAAGTACTCGATTCCCTTCTCCCGCTTCACAGCATATACATTTAGATCCTCCAAGTAAGCCCACGCTATAATCTTGCCAGACACCTTTAGATGCTTCTTGACTCTGTAGAGCTTGGTGTAGGCACTCAGCTTTGGCGCTGTGCGTTGGGCACAGATCTCTACAAAACAAGCCGCCCACTCAGCCTTTTTGGTCTCAACATCAGCGTCCAAGGCTTGGGCTTGGCTTTCTGATTTCTTGGTCTCCCTCTCCACAGTATCCAATTTAGCATACAAACCACTATCGAGTGTATCACCAAAATCGGGAACCACATTTCTCTCTCGATTAGTATATTCATGATAGTGTTTTGCTATGACGTCTTCAATCTCTATCTCATCAACATCGTGGAGCTCGTCATCACTAGCAACATCGACGGTAGGGTTATCTTTGACTAGTTCTTCCGGATTCAACTGGAACATTCTGCCAATAGCTCATCAGTGAGGTCATGGATGATTTCTCCTTCTTCGGGAGCATAGCTCACTGACCTCCAGACTATCCCTTGTACATCAAGAATCATAGTGAACTGAGTCTTGAACTATTGAAGGGGAGCAACATCGTATTCATCTCTTTGAAAGTTTGGATCTGCTTGATTTAAAACATATAATACATCATTCATCAGTAAATAATCAAGACAGTAAACATTGAATATATACATAAACATTAATTACATAAGTTTAATACATGATTCAATTACAAAATTTTTTCAAATACATATGACATCTAGTCATAACTTTTGTCTTGATCTGTTGATTCTTTAGCTTGAGTCAGATGTGCAAGAAACCCTAATCTTTAATCAATTTCTCAAAAGATATTAAATCGGGCTGAAATTTTCACACTACCGATGTGTCAGAAACTTAGTTTTAACTTCACGGTCATCACCTTCTTCTAGGGTCTTTAGTACTTCTTTAGCAAGATTTTGGCTCTGTTGTGGATCAATCTGCTATTCATAAGGCTGAGATATTCCACTATAACCAATAAGCATAGACAACTTGGACATTAAATAACATAACCTCGTTAGTTTCTTGAGAGTCTTCATCATCCATACCACCACCCATTTGCATAGCCTTATTCCCATCTCTGTCTAAAACATCATCTTCTTCCTCTCCATCATGCAGGAGAGGATCATGTGAGAGCATGTGGATAGATGGTTTAACATTAGTGCTAAGTATGCATTCTGGATTTGATTGGAAATCTCATCAATTCCTCCTCCCCTTGACACTATACACTTATGGATGTCATAAGCTAAGCACTTAAACTAGGGGCAGAAGTTTCTCTTGTTGAGCAAACCTGCGTTGATGTCTCCAGTGTACTTCTTCCTCAAAAGAGCATCTACATATTCACATAAGTTGTGCTTGATGTTCATTATCCATTGTTCAACCATAGAGCTGTAGATGGGTAGAGTAATAGTTAGAATCACAAACACAATGCTACAACAATGAAACACAATTTTGGCAGAGTACCAATGCTCTCGTGCGACTTTAGGATGATATTAGGAATGATGAGTGACTGCGTCCGACTCCACCTCTATTTATACTGGGGTTTCTTTAAGTAGTGAGATTGAGCCTAACCGCTTGGTTGATTCTTGCGACTGAAGATCAGTCAATGCGACTAGCACAGTCGGTCACCTTCAGTCGTGCGACTGTGTCATTCGGTCACCTTCATCCCTGCGATTGGTTCATTTTGTGATCCAATCGTGTTATTTTACTCATGCTTATGGTCCAATCGCACGTCTGGTCCATATGTGTGGGTTAATCATGTGATTGGGCTCATTCGTACAGGCCAATCGTACGACTGGTCCATACTCATGGTCCAGTCGTGCGAATGGATCATACTCATGATTTTGACTTTATGATCATTTGACATTTAACCCCATTTAACTTTTGATTAAACATTTTGAGCATTCGATCATCTCAGACATGATCATTTCTTTAAAAAACTTATGATCACCTCAGACTTGATCCTTTTAAACAAAACACATTTTGTCACCTCAGACGTGACCCATTTGACATTTGAATACACGTTTGATCACCTCATACATGACCCTTTTAAGTGGTTAAATCCCAGATTGAATTCCACGGCATAGTCGATGTTAAGAGCTAAATTGACTAAAAATTTAAACAAGTAAAATTAAAAGACAAAACTAAAATGTTTTTGTGATTTTGTGTGAGGTGGAAATCCAAAGAAAGAAATCAAACAGATTTATTTCTTGAATAGGCAGCTTCAAGTTATTTTGACCATAAGTGGAACCATTCATTATGGAATCATATAGGTAATCAAATCATTGAGGACATGTTATTAAAAACTGTTGATGCTAGATTCTAGTTTTCATGGAGGGTCATTTAGCAAGTTTAGGAAATTATACTGTCACTACTAGATGCGCACATTGATTTGGACTTTCAAGGATTGCAGCCACAATGATTGTCAGTATACATGTCCACTTAAATCCATAATTAGACTTTTGACAAAGACTGGTGATGTATTAAGTTTTATTATTTCAACCAACATTTGTGGAGCCCATGCTTATATGGTAATTAACATTCCTTAGGAGATTTTTTAGCAGTCTACGGGTATTTTGACAAGAAGAAACTAATCTTAGAGCTTTCCAAGAGAAGCCAACCCTCAGGTCAGTGCCACAGGACAGCAGAGAGGCCACAAACAACAATGAACTCTAAAATATCTAGGTTATGCTTATCCTCAGGTCAGTGCCATCGCACAGCAGAGAGGCACACAACCTATCTTCTTGTTAGAGCATAATTTTTTTCTTTTGCACATAACGCACCAACAACATAGGTTATCAGCTTGATTGCATTTATTGTTCATATTTTCCGTGCTTTACTCTTTTTGTGGTCATCCGCACACATTTGTGGCGTTTATTTGCTCGTCACCCCTTATTGGAAATAACTGATTGTGTTAACCAGTGATAAGATGGGAACCCACAGTCAGTTGAACAACTTAGTTTAAATTGAGTTCACGAATGAGGTCTAATCATCTGTTGTGCTGAATCTACTGACACATCATGTAGTGGTCTAACAACCTCTAGATATAATTTCTTTGTATTACCTTAGTAGCAGCCAGTGTACTATCATTTTTCCTTTTAAATTGCCCAGACTTCTCAGACTTATACTTTGAATGTCGCATATAATTCGATTTAATCATTTAAAGTCCCAAATGTGTTGTTCCTGTGTACTATCATTTTCCATAGTCATTGAATCGGTTTCACATATTCGATCTCATTTCTATCAGATAGCCTGTCCTCCTCCCTCGTTTTTTTACTAACTTAACCTATTCTCCCCCTAAAATTCTAAAACCGTAAACGATTTGCGTTTTTAGGATTTTAATAGGCGAAGAAATAACATAATAACAATTAATTAAATAAAAGAAACTAAAATAAACAAAAATAAAAGAAATTTAAAAGAAAATGGACTATACGCATTGGACTAAACATTTTCATCTATTCGAATTACATCACTTTTCATTTTAACGCCGTTGACCTCTAATAAATATAAAAACGTGGTTTATCAAAAGCTTTTGTATAGAGGTCAGCGCGTTGAAAATCCGTATTTATTTTAACAACATCGATTAGATTCTTTTCAAAGCAATCACGTATAAAGTGATACTTTATGCCGATGTGTTAGGATCGTGTATAGGATGAAGTGCTAACTGATTTACATGTATACCAACTCAAATAGTGCGCAATCCTATTTGATTGGTAATCCGATCAGTGAGAACGCATATACAATCAATTGTAGATTGAATCTAAACGTTAAGAA
>BJCM01081519.1:0-20155 GCA_018326385.1 Flaveria bidentis | reverse complement strand
AGTAATGAAGGCAGAATTTGAAATGAGTGCCATGGGAGAGATGAAGTTCTTTCTCGGGTTACAGGTGGATCAAACACCAAAGGGGATATTCCTACATCAGACCAAGTATGTCGGGGATATTCTAAGTTGGTTTGATATGGAGAATGCTTCCGCAGCTGGGACTCCACTTGCTACAAACCATGATGTAGCACCCGACGAGAATGGTGATCTGGTTGATGCCACCATGTACCGAGGAATGATTGGATCCCTCATGTACCTAACTGCCTCAAGACCTGATATCATGTACGCAATGTGTCTATGTTCAATATATCAGGCAAAACCAAAAGTTAACCATCTCATCGGGGTCAAAAGGATATTTCGTTATCTGAAGGGTACACCTCCACTTGGATTGTGGTATCCTCATGACGATGACTTTGAGCTTACCGCGTACGGTGATTTAGATTATGGGGGCTGCAAGATGAACTACAAATCTACATCAGCAGGGTGTCAATTCTTTGGGAGAAGATTAGTCACGTGGCAGTGTAAGAAGCAGACATCAGTTGCGTTGTCAACTTGTGAAGCTGAATATGTTGTTCTCAAATCATCTGCATTCAACAACAGATGCGGGACTACTGTGACATCCGTCACTTAAAGGTCCGTCAATTAACATGGTTTCCGTTAACTTCTGCAGTCGCGATTCTGCTGTTTTGGCGACTGGGTCTACCATGCGACTGAGCCATGCGACCGAATGAATGTGTGCGATTGTGTGTGTATCGCACGACTGAATGCCTAGTCGCACGAATGGAGGTTCATTCGTACGAATGAAGCTGATTCGTATGAATGAAGGTTGATTCGTGCGTATGGGTGTTGAGTCGTGCGATTGGGTGTTGTGTGGTACGACTGAATGCTAAGTCGCACGAATGAAGGTTCAATCGTACGAATGAAGCTGATTCGTACGAATGAGGGTTGATTCGTGCGGCTGGAGTGTTGAGTCGTGCTTCTGGTCCTGTCGTGCGACTGAAGTTGTTGTGTGTCAATTTCCTTCTTGTGTGTGGTGTGTGTATGTCGTGTGATGTTAAGGTGACATCGACACGGTTGCTATTGCTAATGACAATGTAAAAGTCAACACTATCAAACTTATTAATGTTATTCCAAATCAAATCAACTTAACATTTTACAATTATCAACAACCGATTTGTAACTACTAATATTTACCAAATACTTCTCTAATAACAATGGAACTTTTACACAAATATCATCGGAAATGGCGACGATTTCTAGTACTTGGATCTACATAAGATCTAATACGTGTGTCTGCTTGTGTGTGTTACACGCGACCAAACCGATACAACCCGAACCAACCGAACGTTACTATTTCCTTTACCCATGTCATTAATGCTTAACAATAACTGTCATTAGGTGTTTGACCGTTCATTGCATACAACATTTGGAAACTTTGATCATTCATACTTACCACCTAACAAGTGAGTTTCGTGGACCTTTTTTATGCTTATACAATACTTCAACATTTACAAACATGGGGGAAAAGTATGCTCACCCATTTTCTATGTTGTACAACTTACATACAATTTACATACTTGGAATCAACGTGTTACTATTTTGTGAGTACTTATCTGATACATGCTTGAGTTTGCTATGTGGTACTTTCTTTGCAACCATTTAATTCCAGTGTGGGAACCAATAGATAGGTATTGGTAGTACTACTGGGTTGACACCCCCACTCTTGTCTGTTAGTATACTAGTTGGTACCAACAGTGGCCAGGAACGGGCCCTTGGGTGAATATATTCCAACAAGATTCTGTGTGTACGTCATTAGGTTTGGTTGTAAAGCTCATTGTCATGTGATTTTGCTTACTTATAACTGTATACACGGTATTCCACAACAACTACTATACAGCATCAATTACTAACTTATTATTTAAACCTACGAGCTCACTAACAATTTTGTTGACCACTTTGAGCATATCTTTTCAGGTGACAATGCTAATTGAAGATCTAGGTGTGTTGCCTTAGTGGAGACCCTAGGATGCATTTTTAAGACTAAACATACTTGACAAACATTCATTTTGGAACATTGTTGTAGTCTAATTGCATAATTTCATTCTTTTGATACTTCTTCCCGGGTTGTGGGAATTACATTACAATGTTATCTTCATTTGATTACGTGAATCATTTATCATGTTATGCTTATGGCTATGTTGTCGTGAATATTGACTAAACACGACACAAGTCTCCTTTGTGTCAGGTGTCGTCATGACACGCTTGTCATCATTACTTATATTGCATCTCTATTGTTTACCATGTGTTATACCGATCCCGTCTCGTTACATCCCCGTGTTTCCGCTCTTAGCGGGGGTGTGACAACTACGGTTTGCAATTTTCTAACACCCCTATCTTTGTTGATAATTCTGCTGCAATAGCCGTTACTAAAAATCTTGTCCAACATCCTAAGACCAAACACATCGGCATAAAATATCACTTTATACATGATTGTTTTGAAAAGAATCTAATCGATGTTGTTAAAATAAATACGGAATTTCAACGCGCTGACCTCTATACAAAAGCATTTGATAAACCGTGTTTTCTATACTTGTTAGAGGTCAACGGCGTTAAAAAGAAAAGTGATGTAATTTCAGATGATGAACATGCCTAGTCCGCTGTGCAAAGTCCATTTTTTTAAATTTTCTTTTATTTAGGTTATTTTATTTAATTAATTTTATTGTTGTTATTTCTTCGCCTATTAAAATCCTAAAAACGCAAACCTGTTACAGTTTTAGAATTTTAGGGGGAGAATAGGTTAATTCAGTAATTAAAAAAACGAGGGAGAAGGACAGGCTAGCTGATAGAAATGAGATCGGCTCGGTGAAAACGATTCAATGACTATGGAAAATGATAGTACACAGTATCAAAGCATTTGGGACTTTATAAGATTAAATTGAATTAGATGCAAAATTTAAAGTATAAGTCTGAGAAGTCTGGGCAATATAAAAGGAAGATGATAGTACACTGGTTACTACTAAGGTAAAACAAAGAAAGTAGATCTAGAGGTTGTTAGACCACTACATGATGTATCGGTAGATTCAACACAATAGATGATTAGACCTCATTGGTGAACTCAATTTAAACTAATCTGTTCAACTGACTGTGAGTTCCCATCTTATCACTAGTTAACATAATCATTTATTTCCAATAAGGGGTGACGAGCAAAAACACGCAACAAATGTGTCGGATGACCACTAAAAGAGCAAAGCACGAAAAAAATGAAAAATAAACGCAATCAAGCTAATAACCTATGTTGTTGGTGTGTTATGTGCAAAAGAAAAAAATAAAGATGCTATAACAAGAAGATAGGTTGTGTATCTCTCTGTTGTGCGATGGCACTGACCTGAGGATAAGCATAACCTAGATATTCTAGAATTCATTGTTGTTTGCCGCCTCTCTGTTGTGCGATGGCACTGACCTGAGGCTTGGCTTCTCTTTGAAAGATCTAAGAATAGTCTCTTCTTGTCAAAATACCCATAGACCGCTCAAAATTCTCCTGAGGAATGTTGATTACCATATAAGCGTGGGCTCCACAAATGTTGGTTAAAATAATAAAACTTAATACATCACCAATCTGTGTCAAAAGTCTGTATAGATTTAAGTGGACAATTATACTGACAATCAGTGTGGCTGCAATTCTTGAAAGTCCAAATCAACGTGTGCATCTTGTAGTACCAGTATGATTTCCTAAAATTGCTAAATGACCCTCTATGAAAACAAGAATCAAGCATCAAATGATTTTTGAAACACGTCCTAAATGATTTTTGAAACACGTCCAAATCAACCTGCATGATTTCATAATGAATCGTTTCACTTATGGTCAAAATAACTTGAAGCTTCCTGTTCTAGAAATAAATTTGGTAGATTTCTATTTTAGGATTTCCACTCCTCACAAAATCACAAAAACATTTTGTTTTTTAGGTTAATTTTTGCTAGTTTAAATTCTTCTTAGTCATTTTAGTTGTATTGGTCGGATTATGGCGAGAAATTCAATCTGAAATTTAATCACTTAAAAGGGTCACGTCTGAGGTGACCACACATGTTTTCAAATGTAAAATGAGTCACGTCTGAGGTGACAAATTGTTTTAAAAGGATCACGTCTGAGGCGATCAAAAGTTTTCAAAGTTAAAAGGATCATGTCTGAGATGATCAAATGCTAAAAATGTTTAATCAATAAGTTAAAGGGTGTAAAATGTCAAATGGTCATAAAGTCAAAATCATGAGTATGACTCATACGCACGACTGGACCATGAGTATGGACCAACCATACGAATGGACCATAATTATGCCCCAGACAGCCGAATGGAGCATGAGTATGAACCATTCACCCGAATGGCTTACAAGATTGAGCAATTCGCCCGAATGGAGCTCTGCGAATGAGTCAATCGCCCGACTGAAACCCAGTCAGCCGTCTGAATGTGATCGACTGAACCAATCGCGCGACTGAGGTCCAATCGCCCGAATGAACAGAGCGAATGGGTCCAGTCGCCCGATTGAAATCAGATTCAATATAAATAGAGCCATAGCCAATCGCATAAACTCATCACCCCCCAATCGCCCTAAAATCGCATAAGCTACCGTTACTCTGCCAAAATTTCTTCAGACCTAATTTGCCTACTTATTTCGATATTCTGATGTTCTTTGGTGATTATACAAGTATAAAGCGGTGCAATCCAACAAAAAATCTGTCGATTTGAACCCTAATTCACGACATTCGGCCCTAACTAGACCCGAGACTAAGATTGGACAAATAACCTAACTAAACTAATTAAAATGTTGAAATCAAAGTTATTAGGTGCTAAGTTAAGTGACTGCAAGTCTAATGAACCAAAACATGACATCTAATTTTAAGATTTGGTCCAAATTCGAATTTCAGTTGAACGAACAGTGGGTCGTGCGACTGGACACCCATATGAACTACAATCGCATGGCTGAGCTGGACAAATGACTCAATCGGCCGAATGAGTGATACGAATGAGCTTAGTCGGCCGACTGAACCAATCGCAAGCTCAGTAACCCGATTGAACTCAGTCGCATGTTTAGTCACCCGACTGTATTCAGTCGCATGTTAGGTCAATCGACTAAACTCAGTCGCATGGTTCAATCGCATGATTGAACCAGACTGAGTTCAACCAGGTTAATTTGAACTGATTTTTGTTATGTGGTGATCTAATGTCTATGTGTCTTGAATTACAGATCTATGGTTGATCGATGGTCCATTAACCCCAAGCACAACATTTGTACTCATTTGGACGCCACAACTCAGAACGGTGCCGAGTTTGCTAGGATCATTGCGTTTCTAAAGAGATCCCGAATCCACAGATCTATATCTACACCGTGCACCCCCTAAATGTCTATACAGAGGGCCTTCTGGGAGGGTGCATCGGTTAATCGATCTCAGGAGCCCTACTACATCCGAGCATTATTTTTGGTAAGGCTATCGAGGTGATTGCTGATGATATACGATGAGTACTCGCTCTAGGTGACGATGCAGATCACCCAACCAGGCTATACCCTCTGACAGTGAGAGGGTGCTTCCTCAGGATGAAGTACGCTGGGGACATAAATGCAGGTGTGCAGAACAAAATCAACATGTGTCCCCAATACAAGTACTTAGCAAATGTGATACTTAAGTGCTTAGCTTCAAGGAGGGGTGGCTTTGATGATCTTTCAGACCAGATTCAGAATGCCTACGTGGCACTGGTACTCAACCACCCCTTCAGTTTCTCTAGTATGATTTTTTCCTACCTGATAGAGAACCTTGAGGCAAAGGGCAAGGAGGGATTCTGCATGTACCCCAGATTCTTGCAAATGATTATCGATGAGAAGCTACTTGCCTTGCCCAAGGAGAGCCATGATGTTGTATCGCTTGAGATTATGGATGACATGACCTTGGGTCGCATGAAGGTCTACAGGGGGAAACAAGTCAAGCCCTCTGTGAAGAGATTGTACGGGCATCTGGCCCAGGAGGAGTACATGGCACCTGCAAGACGTAGGTGGCGCCACGAGGAGAGTGACTCAGATGTGGAGCAGATTGCCCTCCCTTCTGATGACTCCAATGACGATGACGATGACACCGGTGGAGACTCTGGGTCCACTTCTACTAGGGGCCCCACTATACATGTTACACCTCCACCACCTACTAGTGGAGATACCACCACCGCCAGTTTCCATTAGGACTTCTGCCCTCCTGACAAGCCACTAACCAGGACAGTGGGGAGTCGTGTGGTTGCTACAAAGCACGGGCTAGAGGCGGTTGGAGGACGCCAAGCTGCGTCTGGGGAGACCACTACTGATCCCACTTTTACCCTAGACCAGCTCAGAGCCCCAGGGGTAGCATCCATCTCGAGGGGCACGAGGAAAAAAAGGATAGCTCAGCCTCACGGGATGAAGTCAAAGAGAAGGAGGATGACCTTCATCACTACCACTACCACAACATCCACTACCACCACTCCACCCACCTCCACTACCACCATTCCACCCACTACCACAGCCACAGCCACCATAACCACTACCACACCTCACTCCACCACTTACCCACATCCCATCCACCACCACTACTACTCACCAACCGCCACACATATCTATACCACCCCCAATATTCTCCACTGCTACCACAACCACAACTAGCCACCAAGTCGGCCCATCATCCCATCCTACATTTCACACAGGTTCATCTCTACCCCCTATTGGGGTAGAGGAACTGCTGTCAACACTCAACCGTATGGTGCTGAAGTTGTTAGCTGCTGATGAGGAGAAGTCTGCCCAACTACGTCAGCTTGTCGAGCTAAACGCTACCTAAGCACAGCAGATCTCACAGCAAGTTGAGCAAATCGCCCAACTCCAGGAGCAAAATGTCCATTCATCAAAGAGGATAGAGGAGTTGGAGGCATCAAACAAGACCATCATGCTCAAGCTCAAGGGCACAAAGGATGAGCCACTCAAGATAAGATAAGGAGATGATGATGATGATGATGGTGAAGATGATGATGGTGAAGATGATGAGGCCAGTGAGAATGAAGAGACAAGGGAGAGGCAGAACAATGATGATGAAGAAGGAGATACAGCTACATCTACATGAGCTCAAGGTCAAGAGAGACGTACAAAGAGAAATCAAGACCAAGGAGGCTCATCTTCTGCCCCTCCTACTAACGCGCCGGCTATTTAAGGGAAAAGTAATGTTTAGATATTTATGTACTTGAAAACTTTGTAATTGAATTTTGGATTATTGTTATGTAATTAATGTTTATATATATATTTGATGTTTACTGTTTTGATTATTGACTAATGGTTGATGCGTTACATGTTTTAAATCAAGCAGATCAAAATTTTCAAGGAGATGAATATGACGTTGCTCCCCTTCAGTAGATCAAGACTCAACTCACAATGATTCTTGATCTGCAAAGGATAGTCAGGAGATCTGTGAGTTACACTCTTGAAGAAGGAGAAATAATTCATGATCTCACTGATGAGCAATTAGCCGAAATGTTCCGATTGAATCCTGACGAGATCGTGAAGGATGCTCCAACATTAAACGTGGAATGTGACGATGAGCTAAATGACATAGACGAGATAGAGATTGAAGATGTCACGGCCCAACATTATCCAGAGTATACTGACAACGAAGGAAATGTCGTTCCAAATCTGGGAGACACCCTTGTCAGTGATGCATTCGAAGCTCTGGATAAAATGGAACAGGAGTCGGAGAAGAACAAAGAGAAAGCCTAAGCCTCAGACGCCGATGTCAACATCAGAAAGGCTAAATGGGCAGCATGTTTTGCAGAACTTAAAGCCCAACATAGTGCTCCAAAGTCAAATGTCTACACCAAACTCTATAAAGTGAAAAAGCATCACAAGGTGTCAGGCAAAATTATAGTGTGGGCCTATTTTGAAGATCTTAAAGTTTATGTTGTTAAAAGAGAGAAGGTAATCGAGTACTTCAGATTCCCACACGATCTGAAGACTTTTCCAGGATTTGAGCTTAACCAGTTAGCAAAATTGAAATTGCTATATGCTGACCTTCGTAAGATGTCGGGATGGTTTGAAGCTGCTTTAAAGAGAGAGTACCACACCAGGTGGGTCAACTTCAAACCTCAACAACCAACGAGGTATATCAGGAGATCTGAAGTTGATGCCATTACTGGAAAACCAAAAATAGTGCTGAAGTGGAGTCCTCCGCGCACGATGTCTAGAATCCCTCTACGGGAAATGCCACGGGACTTCACTCCACACTACAAGTGGTGGTACTACGATTGGAGAATAGGTGAGGCGGTCATAGTGTTGAACAGAAAAGGAAATATGGAAACTATCAGGGTGTTTGACCCCATGTGGCTCACTAACTTGTCAGCTGAAGATGTTTGCACCTTATATAAGTGGCCACTGTTCTATGACGCGCAAGATATTGTACAAGCCCTCCAATTCCAAACGTGATCAGACTCTACTTTGTATTTGAAATACATACAGGAGTTACAAGAGAGGAAAAGTACAAGAAATATGAGGAACTTATGAAGAATGTAAGACAATAGATGAAACTAGGTCCAAGGGGGAGTTTGTAGATACATGTGTACCTAGTTCATGAGCTTAATGTAAAATATCTTTATTGTCTTACACATATGTAATAGAATGGGTACTTAATAAAATACAATGTGTGGTTGTGCTTATAATGTTTATTATTTCATTGAGTAGTAGTTAACGCTTATTGAAATGACTAGATAGGTTTGTGGTTGTTTGAATTAATCTTAGTAATGTAATGATTAAGAAATATATTCAAACTTAATAATATGAAGTTCTCATGCGAATGGCCCATGATAATGGACCATACGCATGAACAACTTCATGCGAATGACTCAGTCGCATGACTGAACCAGAACCAGGAGACTGGATCAGTCGCATGATTGTAACATGAGATTGGCTCAGTCGCCCGACTGAACACTCAGTCCTGCGAATGGATCAACCGTATGGCTCAATCGCACGACTGAACCATACTAATGGTTCAGTCGCACGAATGAGAAACCCTAACCTGTAAATACCACTTAAATCGTGGAAAAACGAAACACTTTGAATACATTTGTACCCTAGCCGTCCAGAGACCTCTAAGAACCTGTTCCAAGTTCATAGATCACACTAGATCGATTACCAATCGTTCATAACGTTTAGATTCAATCTACAATTGCTTCTACGTGCGTTCTCACTGATTGGATCACCAAAATAGGATTCCGCACTATTTGATTTAGTATACACGTATATCAGTTAGTACATCATCCAGTACATGATCCTAACAACCTTCCATTTTTTGGCACCAAGTATCAAAATCTTCAGGAGTGATCAGTAGGAACTTTGTCATGCTTCTGGTTTTCATATCAGCATTTATGAGAGCTTCCATTTGAGATGTTAAGTGTTTTGTGAGACTGGCTGATCTAAGATGGAGAGATCTTACAATCAAGAGCCTGGAATACTCTAATACCAATTGCAGGACCGTTTAAGGGATGGTCAATACAACCAGCTTCACAATGAGAAGTGTTTAGAACACTTAAAAGATCAAATAGAGAACCGAGAAAATATTATGATACTAAGAACACAAGCAAACAATGAGACAAAACTAAGAACAACAACAAGATGAATATGGTTTTCAAGGATAAAGTATATTACTCTCAAGTTCTGTACAAGTGTTACAAAGCATACTGGAGATACAAAGGCCTGAGATACTTTATACTACAACCCTACAACCGGCCATACTTTGAAGGTCAGCTGGAAACACTAATCTAAATGACAAGATCAATATAAAGTCAAAAGGTAGATTGTCTTTTGACTAGTGACTATGACATGCCATTGCTCACATTTTAATATATTATAAAAAGGATAAAAGTACATAAAGTATAAAGTTACAGACCCAAGACCTCAATGTATAGTTGCAAAACCATGGACCTTTTCACCAACTTGTATAAGTTGGTGAGTCTTCAGAGTTGCAGCGGAAAGTAGATCAGCAATATGAAAAAGTAAATCCAAGAAAAGCATATTCTTCTTTGTCTTTGGAAGAAATCAGTCTTCACTTCAATGGCTTCAGAAGACTGTCTTGAAGCTTTGAAAGACTTCATCTTTGGCTTCAGAAGATTTGGTCTTTCTCTTGGGAAGATTTTACACTTAAAATAATTTCTATGTAGAGTGTAAAACTTTTGAAGCAACTTCTACTGAGTACCAAATTCATGTATGCAGAAAGAACTTTGGTTGTTTTGGGTGCATCAGCCATTCTATAAACCTTACAATCTTTTTTCTTAGAAGTAAGGATGAGGCCACTGAAATCTTAAATCGTTTATTCTGAAAATTCAAAATTAATATGATCCCAAGGTTAAGATCAAAAGATGTTATCAAGGAAGTGAATTCAAGAACCAACTTGATGCATTTTATGATGAAAAGGCTATTCAAGACAATATATTGCTCCTAGAACTTCTTAACAAAAGGGTGTTGCTAAAATAAGAAATAAGACACTTATTAAGACTTCAAGAACCATGTTCTCTAATTCTAAATTGCCCATCACCTTCTAGCCAAAGGCAGTCAATATTGCTTGTTATGTGAGAAAATAATTTTAGTGATAAAAACTTATGGTAAGACTCCTTATGAACTTT
Organism: Flaveria bidentis; assembly: GCA_018326385.1. Taxonomy (NCBI): domain Eukaryota; kingdom Viridiplantae; phylum Streptophyta; class Magnoliopsida; order Asterales; family Asteraceae; genus Flaveria; species Flaveria bidentis. The sequence continues at coordinate 9,491 of BJCM01081519.1, read as the reverse complement.
GGCACAAAAGAAAACTTTTCATTAGTTTCCTTGGATCAATTGGATGCTCATGCACCATCTTGAATACCAAAGATCACATAGCCAAGTTTATGAGAAAGAAGATGATGGACATTTCATTAGATACTCTTCTCAAGCTAAATCTTATAGACTATATAATATCAAAACTAGAGTAGTTGAAGAGTTAGCCAATGTAACCTTTAATAAACACACTCATGGTTAAAAGGTGTTGTTCCTGATTGGCTATTTGATCTTGATTTAGTTACTGTTTTAACAAATATTATGAAGATGTTTCAGGAAAAACAGGTAGTATATATATTTGAAGAAGATCTGCATCCAAGATTTTAGCTAAGAAGACTAAATGATAGAATCCCTCAGCTCCAGTGGTAACAAGCACTGCAAGTGAAAATCCAGTATGCACAAATATGATAACAAATTCTTTAGCTGATACATCTGAGGTGGCAATCAATTCCAGCAATAAGGCACAAAACTCAAATGAAGAGATCTCCAATGTAGGAGAAGATAGAGATGGTGAAAGTGATTAAGAATATCTTGATGCTGACAACAACTCTAGTAAAGACAACATCAATGATGTTACACACTCTTTGGATCAAGTCATACTTGATGGGTGTGCTAATATGGTAGGAGATACTCAATCACCACATCTAAATTTCTCTAATTTTGATCTATCAAACCAATTTTTTGTGACTCCTCAGCTAAGAATCAACAAGTCATATTCTACCACAAACATCATTCAAGATTTTAAGATTAGGGTGAGAACAAAAGGACAAATTGATGACCAAAATGTTTGTTTGCACTCTTGCTTCTTATCCAAGATTGGGCCAAAGAAAGTAGATGAAGCTTTAAGGGATGGAAGCTGGATTAAAGCAATGCAAGAGGAATTGTTGTAAGATACCTATAGGAACCAAATGGTTTTTTAGGAACAAGAAAGATGATAGTGGATTTGTCATAAAAAATAAGGCAAGGCTGGTATTCCAAGGGTACACTCAAGAGTACGGTTTGGCTACACAGATGTTTTTGCTCCTGTAACAAGACTTAAAGCTATAAGAATATTTCTTTCTTTAAATTTATCAAAGGGTTTCAAGGTCTACCAACTTGATGTCAAATGTGTTTTTTTATATAGAGTGATAGATGAAGAAGTGTATATCTATCAACCACCTAGCTTTGCAGGTCCAGGTCATCCTAATTATGTCTGCAAGCTTGAAAAAGCTCTCTATGGGCTACATCAAACATCAAGAAAGTGGTATGAGACATTGTCACGGTACCTACTTCAACATAGTTACAAAAGAGGCACCATTGATAGCCTACTATTCATCAAAAGAACAGGGAATGACTTGATGTTAGTTCAAGTTAATATTGATGACATTATATTTGGGTCAACATATGAAAAACTTTGCAAAAAGTTTGAGGGGGTGTGTGGATGAACATCAATACAGGGTTATAATTTGGTCTCTTATGTACCTAACAGCTAGTAGTCCTGATATCATGTTTGTTACATGCATATGTGCAAGATATCAGGCCAACCCCAAGATGTAAATCATTATTATAATATAATATGGTATGAGCTATAGTCACATGTCAAAAGGCAATCTGTTTTTTGACTTTACATTAATCTTGTTGTCTAGATTAGTATCCAGTTGGCCTTCAAAGTTTGGCTGGCTATAGAATGTAGTATAAACTATCTCATATATCGGTCTTTAGGACTAGGCTTTATAACACTTGTAAAATACTTAAGAGCAATATATATCATGCTTGAAAACCAATCTTACTTGAGAGCTTTTACTTGTTTTGTTCATTTTTTATTTACCTAGTGTCTTGTTTGATCTATTAAGTGTGTTATCTCCAACTATGAACTGTTGTTGAACTATTACACGGTCATGTCGAGTCCCCGGGGGTATTCAGCGGAAAATGTTAGGAAAATCCCACATCCATGGATGGGATGGAAGGGCAAACCTTGTCGAGGATGATAAGTCCAAAGGGGGGTGATTATAACACTCTAGGAAAATCCCACATCATTTGTGGACTGTAGAGGTTGCTAGTTCATAAGAAATATCTGACCTGTAATATCACCAACACATTTTGGGTGTATTGGCTGTGGATAAGAGGATAACTCCACTATTAAGCGTGCTCAGGTAGCAGCAATCTAGAGATGGATGATCTCCCGGGGAAGTTTTCACCTAGGCAACTAAAATCAAATCTATGAGCTACTTTTGGACAAAACGAACAATATTAGTGGTATGAGGGGCTAGATGTTACAGTGTGCGTGTGCATTATATATATGTTTATAATTTAAAAATATTGAAGACACCATTCATTTATATTAAAATATCTTCACTTTTTAAATCACACACATCTTTGCTCGCGAGTGGGGATTGTGGCCGAGAAGGTTGGCATGGGTGTCTGTGATTTAAAGAAATGAAAATACATTAATATAAACGGGAAATTAATTATGGTATAATTTTTATAATGATATTTTACTATTTAAAAAAAGCGCTTGTTTTATGGTATAATTTTTATAAAATTTAATATCGTATATAATTGTTAAGAAAAGTAGCAAAATTTAAAGAAATGTCAACAAAAGTAGCCATCCTATAATACTATTTTAACAAACTACTTTCCTACAATTTGATATTAACCATTGACTAAGAAGATTGATAGTTAAGACTATTTCTTTCATTTTAAGTTGTAAAACACAATGATAGATTATAACTAATTAGCTTAATACTTTAAATTTAACAAAAATAATATAAAATGATATAAAACATAAAATACAATGATAAATGTGTTATCTATTTTTTGGTCATAATTGTGTTATTTTAAACATTATGAGTTCTGAAAAAATACATTGGTAAAATAATATGATTGTTTACTTATAATTGTAAAGCATAATGATAGATAACAATAAATTTATATAATCTATAAAAAATAATAATTAAAATAATATATTGTGTTATATTAAACACTATGAGTTTTATAAATAAATTGGTTAAATAATATTATTGTGCACTTCTAATTGTAAGACACAATGATAATATAAATCGTAAGTGATAAAAATAACAAGTTTATATAATCTATAAAAAACAATGATAAAAATAGCACAACATAATATAACACACAAAACACTATTATTAATACATATAACAAATGATGAAATATTATTACACAGATAACTGATATTTGATACTATGAACATGTTAGACATAATGAACTGACGTATTTAACAAAATGATATAAATGTCATCATCTTTAAAATAATAGAAGGACAACTCACAGTCATTTTTAAACTTATTTAATTAATATTTTCTAGTATAAGCATACCCATATACTATAAATATTTAGTTACTTATGTCATTAAATACAAAAAATTAAAATATCTAACTTACCCTTATAAGTGTTTTAAAATATTAGTAAAATTACCATGGGGTTGATATCAATGGTTCATATGCTAGAGAGATTAATTTATAAACAAAAGAATTATCAATTAACACTTGAGAAGCAGGTTATTGAGAAACTTTATGAAGCATGTGCTGGGCCAATCATGATAACCTGTACCCTACAATTAGAAGGGACTATTTTTTAATGATCTGAAACTCAATGGAATTTGTTACCTGATCGTGTTGTATTTATTAGACTGTTTTCGGCTTTCATCCACTCAATTAATGTTTTATAACTACGGTGCCATACCTGAAATCTAGCATTACTCTTGTCTTCTTGATGCTTTAGGTCGAGGTTGACATGTAAAAGAGGTTGAGAAATGAATTACAATAATTCAATTCACACTAAAGTTGTTTCATATAAAAAATATGTGCAACAAAGCTTCTTGTGCTAGAGTTGTTTGATTTCTCTATTTATGTTCTTTAACATTTACACTACTTGCAATTAATGGAGAAGCAAAGTTACAAACAATCTTAGGCTATATGAACCTTATATTCAAATTCAAATCTCTACCAAACCTTGAATTGAACGGTTAACAACCTCTAGCTAGCAATCAATACCCACATACAAAAATTTGAAGAAAGACGAACACCATGTAGCATTGAACAATTGTAGTTGAAATTAGAAAAAGATCAAGATTCAAAGAAAGATTGAAGAGTTGGTTAGATGATGTATAGGTACAATTATGATGTAGAATTACATTGACTGATTGAGATCAAAAGTTTTGATAAAGACTATCGATCGACGAAGACTTAACGTAGTTGATGGTAGGTTTGGAAGAAAAGAAAACGATGGAGGTTTGAACTTGCAACACAAGTATCTTGATTAATTGAGGGATTAATTAAGATAAGTATCTAAACAAAATATAATATTTTTAAATGATTTTAAACAAAACTAAAAGATTTCACGTGTAAGTTTACACGGGTTGACGGCCTCGTATTCTCTTTCCTCAAATATATAATAAGTAGTCCTTATTTACGTAAAACCTAATATTTATGGGTGTATATAATATTAAATATTAGAAAGAAACAATATTGTATTTGCAATTTGAAATTTTGAAAGTTTAGAAAAAGATGGAGTATGGAGAACCAATCATGTTAAGGTGATTACCCCATCAAATCAACACCCAAAAAATAAGACATCAAAAATGGAGCAAAAACAACCATAATTACAATGCCACCACCAATTCGTAATCAATGGCTACTATCACTCAATCAACATTTCAAGCCCCACGATAGAATTTCTACAGGAGAAAACGTCAATGCATATTGTTAATTGTTATTATCAGAAAAAAATTATATGATATAACATAAAAATTTGGAAAAAGAAAATAAAGTAGTTATTTCTTAGCGTATTTACAAGATTATGTGATAGTTATTTTTAGATGCCGTGTCTTGGCAACAAAGTTACTGCTTTGTGGCATAGGTGTCATGAGTTCAAGTCATGGGAAACGACTGTGTATATCGGATCACAAAAGGATCTAGCACCCCCGGCTCCTTTGTATAGTAAGAGATAAGTCACGCATCGAGTACATCATTTTATAATGTGATAATTATTTCGTAGAGGATACAGATATTGAAATCTGATTTGGGTGACAATAATTATTATAAGACGAATAGATATTTCACATGATGCACATACAAGCATAAAAAGGAGACCCTTAAAATCCGATTTGTATAACATTAACCTTTAATATGTTTTAGGTATTATTATCAGATGTTTAAGTTTTCTGCCATTGTTGGTGGACAATTAAAGTGAGAGGCAGGGAGCAATGCATATATATTTTCCTTTCTTATATTTACATATTTTAAAATATCTAACTTAATGTAGATACAATCATAATTTTAGTACAAAAATGTATAAACCTATCAACAGGATGCTTACATAACAAATCAAACAAGATTCTATATTTGTACTTAATTAGATTGATATCATTAGCTTTAAAATCTAACAATCAAATGATCTTTTGCTTGTATACCATAATCATAAGGTAATCTTTATGTATTGTATGAACATTGATATAATAATATAATCTAATACAATGATTAAGTTTAATATCTTTTTGAACTTTTGGGTAATAAAGTGAAAGTTAGATCAATGTAATGTGTGTAATTGAAGAGATCATTAATCATATTATATAGGTTAGTTTGGGACATGAAAGAAATGGTGGGTAGATGTGGGGTTAGGAGGAAGTGTGTGACAAAAAGGGTGTAGAAAAGGTTATTGGCTTTTTTCTTCACCACTTTCACTTTTTTATGCCAAAAGTCAAATGCCTCCATCCATCATAAGGTGATATCTTTCACCACATAAGAGATTTGCAATCAAGATTTATTCATCATTGCTCTATATATTTCTTTCTTTCTTGTGACTGAAATGCAACATACCCTACAAAAAATTATATTAAATATATGTATAGGATTCCAAAATGCAATTAATATCCAAAATTAAAAATCTTTAAGTGCTTCTGTAAAATGTTACTCATGTGGATTTTCGTGGATAGGTTCATGTTGCTTTTTCTTGGTTTACTAATTACTCTTTTCATGCGCACATGACTAACCAAAAGTGGAGGTCAGAATAGCTTGTGGTTTGGAGCTAAAACTTAACATTGTTTTAGTTTCAAGATTTTCATAACAGATTGTTTTTGGTTGTTGAAAAACAGTACGATCATTCTAATTGGTTGATGATTTGACGAAATGGTGGTTTTGTGCTTGTGCTAATTCATATCCATATTTTGGTTAACAAATCCGGTAAACCTTTTGAGCCAAATAAATGGTCAACTTTGAATCGACTAATAGTAATATCTTATACTAATAAATCAAAATATCTAAAAGACACGTGTTATTTTTTTTATGTTCTCCACCTATGCTCCACTTAAGATTTTGAACACATCTCCTCGTTACAATTAAAGTTGACAATTATCCTTCTATTGCTTTAAACAGTAGGGTATTTTTGGTATTTGTGTTAAATACGTCAATTTATTTTGTTTTATACGTTAATTGTGTCAAATATCAGTTTATTTTGTTAAATATCGGTTTATTGTGTCATATATTTTACATCATTTGTTATATTATTTATCATTGTGTTTTACGTTTTAGATAATTTTATGTTATTTTTGTCATTATTTCTATAGATTATATAAACATGTTATCTATTATTTTGTTTTACGATTAAAAATACACAATGATATAGTTTCACCAATGTATACTTCAAAAGTCTTAATGTCGAAGATAAGACAATGTGTTATTTTTATCATTGTTCTTTATAGCTTATATAAATTTGTTATCTCTCATTGTATTCTACGATTTGAGGTTTACAATGATATGATTTCACAATCTAATTATCAAAACTTATAGTATTCAAAATAACATAATGACAATAAAAAACACAATGAGACATTATGTTATTTTGTTATTATTTTAATATATTAGATTAATTAGTTGTTATTTTATTGTTGTGTTCAAAATATTAGAGATGCAATAATGTTATTTTACGATTATATTTTTTAATTGATTATTTTAGTCAAACACAAAAATTTAGAAAAACATAATAACGACCAAACAGGCACAATGAACTGAGGTAAAGACACAATGATAAAATATGAGATTAAAAAGGTAAAAAATATTATTTAATTGAAATATGAGAGAAAATATAGTTATTTTAGATGTAGTTATAAGAATAAAGATAGAAAATGAGATATGAATGCTCTTAGTTTTTTTCTTAATATTAAATAAAATAATATTAAGAGAATATATTTTTATATATTTAATATAAGTTTAGTTATGGATACTTATATATTTAACTATGGATAGTTATTATAATATAAAAACCAATTAAATTTAATATGAAGTTAGATATGAACTTTTAAAATTCACACATAATTTTGCAACAACAAAAACAACTCGAGTGAATATTATTTATAATTTAGTGATCTTTTATAAATGTCAAATTTCTCTATACTTTCAGTGATTTAAATAGAATATATGTGAAGTTTGTTATTAATTAAATGAATAGCATTTCAAGTTTAACCTAATATAGAAGTTAATTGTAATAAAAATTACTAAATAATAACCAAGTTCAATAATTATTTAATTTAGTTCAACTTTAAAAAAATAATAATAAAGATTCATATTTCATCCATATAGATCACTTAAGTCTAAAATAATTAACATTATAAACGGTTTACAAGATAAAAAAAGAAAAAAAATTGTATTTTTAAGTAGAAAAAAGATATTAATAACTTTTATTGGAACAGTTTTAGAAAACAGTTATTATTTCAAAATTTTAAGTTTATATAATTATGCTTTGCAAGTGTGAAATAATCTTTTTATTTCATATTAATTTTTATATTGAAAATAAATATTTTTCTTGATTATGAAAATAATTCTTGTGATAAAATCAACAACAATGATTCCTGATTTAATGTAACAATCGAATGGTTCGTTTGTATGTTTTGTCTTAACTAGGATCGAAACTCGCACATTGTTGAGTGGGTCTTCTCATCATTTCATGAAAACGATATTACAAAAAACGTTACGTGAGAATTTCATCTTTGTGTGAAGTAAGGGTTATGCTTAAAGACATAAGGAAAATGAATACTAATAAAATTGATAAAATAAGTAAATCATTATTCAAAATTTTGTAACAAAACTTCTAAAAATAAAACTAAATGATTTTAAAAATAATATATATATATATATATATATATATATATATAATATATATATATATATTTAATAATATTTGGATCGTGTCGGTTTTGATAAAATGTCATTAAAATGCTAGTAAAAATAAATACATCGTAATGTTATATAAGAAAATTTGTCGTTAAAGTGTGCAATAGGAAACGCCTTTGAAAGTTTATTCAAAAAATCTAGACTTATGTAAATGTACGATCTGATGAAAAATTTTTGAGACCATTAAAGTAAAAAGATAAAATAAAAGAAAGGGCTAGAGTCCTAAATCAACTGGTTTAGGAGAGGCATCCTATGACATTTTAAAAGGAGGTTATGGGTTGGAGTCTCACTAGATGCAATATGCTTCTAGTGGGTCAAGGGTTTTACCACAGTGGATTTTTAGGTGGTGGCTTTCCCTTGAAATGGTGAGCGAGCCTGGTCACTGTGATGTCTATGTTCGCGGGCGTGGGTGGCCTTTCGCCAATGGGTTTACCCGGATGACCGGGCTTAAAAAATTATTCGTTAGCCGTTCAAAAAAAATAACAACCAGAAAATACAAAGAGTTAAAAGAAATAGAAAAAGAAAAATGTAGCACTTACATTATATACAAATAAAATTAAAAAATTGGATATTAGATGGTTTTTTAATAAAACCACTAGTGACGCGCCAAATCAAATTTTTATTTGAGTATGAAATCCAACACCACACTCAAAGAAAACTCACTAACCCTTCTTACTCAACTTAAAACCTTTGTATTTATCATTTGTGTCACTTAAAACCAAAAGTCCTATTATTTTAATAAAATTTCCTGATAACTCACTGCAACTATTTAAGCAAATAACCATCGGTGAGGATTGTACTTACTATATCACCACTGGTACCTAGCTATTGTAACCACCGTCCATACGAATTTATAGATCTATAATTTCTAAAATAATGGGATAATATATTTTTGTTTCCCAAAAAATTAGAAATGATGTCAACCCGAAAAGGTAAAACCCTTTTATGTAATTTCTTTTGTTTGGACCTTTAGGTGAAATGGATTTAGACTTTAATTTGCTTTCCATGTTTGCCGCTTTGATGATTTTAACTTTATGAATATTATTAGTGAAGGCAAGCACAAAATATATATACATACACACATAGTATTCTAGAAATTAATTAACACATGTATTACATAGTAGCCTAGAAATTAATTAAAGTGGGATAAAATTATTAAATAAAATATTAAATAATTAGTAATAAAAGTTTACGAATATATATATATATACGTGTATATATATATATACGTATATATATATATATACGTATATATATACATACCTATATATACGTATATATATATATGTATATACGTACATATAA
>BJCM01081503.1:0-12703 GCA_018326385.1 Flaveria bidentis | reverse complement strand
CGGGTCGGGTTGAAACCGGTTTGAACTCTTGGAATTGAAAACCGCCCCTCGAACCGCCGGTTTGGAACCGGTTTGGAACCGGTTTGGGCCAAACCGGTTTGGGCCCAAAACCGGTTCGGTTTTTTTTAAAGAAACCGGTTCGGAACCGGTTTAAATGTTCACCTCTATCTCTATCACTATCGAAATCAACAATCACCGCCACCACCACCTCCATGACCACAACCATCATTACCACCACCACCACCTCCATGACCACAACCATCGTTACCACCACCACCACCTCCATGACCACAACCATCGTTACCACCACCACCACCTCCATGACCACAACCATCGTTATCACCACCACCACCATCGGTCACCATGTAAGCACCCACCCCCATCTCCGTTCACCACCATCATTTTCCCTATCCTACCACCATTCAAAATCACGATTAAGAGCTCGAAGTCCCATATTTGAGAAGGAACGAAGAGTTGAGAATGGTTGTAGTTAGGGTTTGTGGTGGGTTTAGTGAGAGGTGACGGCGGTGCACTGGTGGGTCTACTATGCAGGTGATGATGAAGAGAAAAGAGTGTGTGATGGTGATGGTGTTGCTGTGGTGGTGGTGAGGGGCGGCTGTGGTAATGGTGATGAAAAAACAAAGTATAATAATGTTGGTGATTTGCAAGTGGCGGTGGTGCTGTGGATGGGTGGTGGTGTCGACGGGTGATGGTTTGTTGTGTCGATGGGTGGTGTGTTATTGTGATGATATACAAATAAGAAAACGCTTCTTTTAGTTTTTTCATAAAATACTTAACAGAAAAACAAATGGTGTCGATCATTTGGATTCAAATGAAGACAAAATTGAAATGTTAGGAGGCAAATCGAGACTTTAAAACTGTAAGCATACAAATGGTTAAAATAAGAAAACGTCAAAAATGCAAATGATAATTTATTTATATGATTATTGAAGATACATCGTTTAATCTGGTTAATATTACTAGAATTACACACAAATCAAACTCTATTTTAAGGTAGTAGTATTTTAAGGTACTATACTACTAGAACGTGCGTTCAACAAAAATATCTAACAAATTAGAATCTTGTAAAACTCTATTTAAAGATAACTTCACGTTTTATGCTTTCCAACTAGTTTATAAAAGCACAAAGACTCAAAATCATTAGGAAGAAGCTAGTGATAATGAAATATATAATTACAGTTTTATTTCTTCTACAAACAATCCATAATGTTGTTAATATCTTTGCAGTCGAACAAGCATTGTATAGTGACATCTTTAGATGCAAAACGGACTCGGGTACTTTTCAAACCAATAGCCCTTACAAAACAAACCTTGAGTCTGCACTAAAGAGGGTAACCGATGGTTATAATTCCGCATACGTGGGCAACAAACCGAATGAAGTTACTGCTTCAGCTCTTTGTGCAGGCTATTTACAACCTAAAGATTGCGCGTCTTGCTTGAACAGCACAATCCCACTGCTTCAACAAAAATGCCCGAACCAAAAGGGAGCTGTAGCATGGAGGAACAGATGTATGGTACGATATGGGGCGCCTGTTGTAAACAACTATGATCTGTGGTTTGTTGATCATGAAGTTAGTCAGTTAAAAGCTCAGGATGCTAAAGGGCTCGAGACAGTTTTATCCTAGTTGATAGAAAGGTTAGCGAGAGAACTATATACAGGACAAAAAGGACCTAAGGCATACGCTTTTGGAATTCAAAGGTATGGCTCGGCTCATCAAACTTTGTACATGGTTATACAATGTACTCACGATACAATACCGAGAAATTGTAATGATTGTGTATACCATATATTTGGAGAGATGAAACGTTGTTGCAGTGGATCGGTCGCTGCTACAATGTTAACTCCAAATTGTTTTATGAGGTACGCGGATGGTGATTTTCGAATTCTATAACATCTACCAAGTTATCATCTCCCGCTCCATTTCAGGCAAGTACTAGTTTTACTACCATTTGATATATAAACACGCCTCACAGTCAAAACATATATATAAACTACAGCACAAAAATAGTTGTTAGCAGAGACCTGTTTGATATACTTTTTTAAACAAATTCTTTTCATTTTCTACGTCTCATCTCATTGCTATAATAAAAAGGTAACTAGGGTAAACATGTGTTATCATCATATTACACCTCATCAAATTTTTATCATTTCTTTCTCTTATTAAATATCTTATTAGTTAATTACTAATAATAAATTAAGAAAATATCTTTTTATTAATATGCTTTCTAAGAAAATAATTTTTTATAAAATAATTTTTTAAAGCATCAAACTTTTTAAAAATATAAAATATTTTAAAATCGTTGTTTTTAAGTAAAATTTTTATATACCAAAAATAAACAAAATTGGGAGTTATAATAAGTTTCAAATTATATATATATATATATATTTAAAAATGTTAACAAAATTATTTAAATTATTTTTGGAAAAAATATAATAATTAAATAAAATATTAAAAAGTTAATATCATTTTTTTTTATTTATAGTCCTTACTTATATATGATTTTAATCATATTTTATCTTAAAATATCGTTTATAACTAATTTTTTTTCTATTTGATATTTTAATTATTCAACTCTTGTAACACACGAGTTTACTAAAACCAGTATATTAATACAAGCGTGATGTAATTTTACGAGCTGAGTTAAGCATGTGAACATATGGCTTCAATGAAATCATAAAACCAGTTTATTTTTCCTTCACCACTCTTCTTTGATTTAATACCATCTCTTTTAGTTATTTTTAATGAAGTTTCAAAATATACAAGTACGCATAAAGACATGTATAAATTTGACTTCATTACAATTCGACACGTGACGGATAAAATTATTTTTTACTATAATAAGAATGTATTATTTATGGTAACTAGGTAAAAAGCATATCTAGAATAAATAGGGGACGTTATCATTTATAATTTTAAGTGGTGATACGATAACAATAATTTGGCTATATATGAAATGCATTTGATAATTTTAGTTTAGTACGTAATGTACCCACTTTTAGATCATAATTTTTATGTTTTCTATTCAAATTTGTTTTTTAATTGCATCAATATGTATCCTTTCTACAAGATTTTTATGCTCTTTGACTTGTATTGGTTCAGACTTTCATATGTATTCAATTATTTGGCCAGTAACGGTTTTCATATTCTCATTTGGTGTGAATGCATATGCGTTTTCAACATACAATCTCAATTTTATTATTTGAATATTTGGATTCACAGGTTCCTACACATAAGATATGTATGTTTGATTATTTGGTGAACATATTTCGATGACGTGCTAGACTACTACTAGGGCTATAAACGATATGAGTTGAGCACTACCGAGCTTGGGTGGCCTCAAGCTTGGCTCATTTAAAAACCAAGCCAAATCAGTTCGTTTGTGGGATCGGTATAAGCTCTTTCTCGTAAATCAACTTACTTATTTAATAAAGTAATTTTGTAATTTTTAACAGTACATATATAAAACAAAAAAATAGTATTTTTTATGTGTTTATCTTAATTTATTGAAATAATGATACAAAACTTGTATTATAAACACTACAAATAACTTCTATGCTTTTGACTTAACTTTTTCATTAGAAAATGTGAAAGTAATGATATCACTATAGTCCATATAAATAACTAGGTTAGTATCACGTGTATTACACAAGTTGAATAAATAAAATACTAAATAATTAGTAATAAAAATAAGGGACTCGCCGAAATTATCGGCTTTCTACCCAACGCTACGGCCATGGCCCTATTATTTAAAAATCTTTAATTTATGAATTATAAAACTATTCTTGAAGATAAAATATAATTATAGTTACGTATAAGTAGCTACGTTAAGTAAATAAATAATACTTTATTTTTATTAAACTTTTGTTTTATAAAAAAAGTATGGTTTTTAAATATTTTGTTTTAAAAACTTGATTTTATAAAAGAGTTCTTTGTATTTTATATTTTATAAAACTTTAATTATAAAAAGTGTGTGTTACATAAAAAAAGTTTTTAATGTATTAAATTATATATATTTTTAATTTAAAAATGGTATGAGTAATCTTATTAGTATTTAATAGTATTATTAACAACAAAGAAATGAGCAATCTTATGTATAAATTTACTGTTTATTAAAAACTTTAGTTTGTAATTATTATAGTTATTTTAATAAGATTTTTTTTAAAAATCACCATTTATATTTTTTTAAAAAATAACCGTTTTAAAATATTTTTTTTCAAAAGATTTAGTCTTTTAGAAAATTTTATATTATATAAAAGTTTTATTTTTTATTATATCTATTTTAGTAAAAAGATGAAAATTTTAATTTCCTTAATAAAATATATTTTTAAAAAGATAGCTTGATTTTAAAAAAAATAAAATAAGAGAGAAAAATATAGTAATTAATAAAATTGATTTTTAATAAGAGAGAAAAATTAATTTGAGTATTTAAATTACAATAATACCCTTTTGTGAGAAAGTTATATGATGATGTATATAAGAATGACATTTGCCAAAAAGATGGATTATTAGAAAGACATGTGACAAAAAAATTCTTCTTTTATATAGTTTATAGATTAAAAAATATTGGTTTGTAATTATTATAGTTGTTTTAATAAGATTATTTTTTAAAATCACCTTTTATAATTTTTTTTAAAAATAACCGTTTTAAAATATTTTGTTTCAAAAGATTTTGTGTTTTAGAAAATTTCATATTAAATATAAGTTTTATTTTTTATTATATCTTTTTTAGTAAAAAGATGTAATTTTTAATTTCCTTAATAAAATATATTTGTAAAAAGATAGCTTGATTTTAAAAAAATTAAAATAAGAGAGAGAAATATAATAATTAATAAAATTGATTTTTAATAAGAGAAAGAAATTAGTTTGAGTATTTAAATTATAATAATACCCTTTGGGGGGGGGGGAATTATATGATGATGTATATAAGAATGATATGTGACAAAAATATAAATTAGAAGAATGAAATGTGACAAAAATATGGATTAGGAGAATGAAATGTGACAAAAAAATCCTTCTTTTATATAGATTTATAGATATACAAACCGAGCATACCTTGGGTTAGGCTCGGCTAGTTTACAAAATCTAGCTAAGCCTGCTTGGCTCGTTTTCAAACAAGTATGATTTCAAGCAAGACACAAATCATGAGTTTATTTGAAATTGCTCGTTGGGGAATCCCATATGTTTTCTATACTTATTTTGTTTACTTTAATATAATATATTTGTTAGTGACAAGGTTTATTACAAGGTTTTAGTTTATGTTCGCATCTTATGACTATGTTCACATCATAGGCAGGAAATTAAGGAGCAAGTTGGGGAAATGAAGAGTTCGTAGGAGTGGAGACTTGTTATATAAGTTGTTTGAAGAACAAATAAGTAATAGCTTCACATTTATGCTACTCAATAAGTGACCATGTTAAGTTTCCTTTTAAGATAATAATAAATGTTGGACCTTAAATTATTGAAAGGATTTACTCTGTAATTATGAATATAACCTTTTTATACTTGGATATTAATTTGTTTTATGATCGGATAAGCTAATACTTATTGACTAGCATAAATTTTGTTTTGCTCTGTACCGATACTACAACATCATGATGGTTTATGAACGAAATCTAGCCTAGTATAAAGTATATGCTAACACTAAAGATTTCATGAACATATATGCTATTAGTGTACAGAATAAAAGCCTTCGAAAAACTAGAAGAGAGTTATAATGATAATCAATTGGTGAGACTCCTAAGAGGTGATCACCACCTATTTTATGGAGATGACTGTAATGGTGTGATCACTACCCGAATAAGGAAATATTGAAAAGATGATCACCACCTGATTAGTGAGATATTGAAGAAATGACCACCATATATTAAAGGAGTGATCATTATCCAATTATTGAGATAATTTGTAAGGGTGCTACCTATCATAATTAGAACTAGAACTAGAGTATATATAAAATTTGAGTGGATACCAATGAGAGTGAATGTTGTGAGCTTGTTAACAACCACAAAAATCGGTATGCGTATTTATGCATGTTTCTTTGTTGATATTTTATTTATAGCAATAAACATCCATTCATCAAAGCTTTCAAAAAGATATATAATTTTTAATAGCAAAAAGATTTATAAACATTAGAGATGAAAAACTGAAAATAATCTATTCATTTCTCTAGCCTTGTACAATGGGTGTAGTGAAAGTTGCTCTAAATTTTTGCTCACGGCTCTTACAGAAATCCCTGGTTAATTAGGATGGATCCATGGGACTAAACAAAAGATTAAGTTCAAGATCACTTATGACTACTTTCCACCAAATCAATTGCCATCACCGGTTTCAGATCAAACCTCCATCTTTAATTCCCACTCCACTCTCGGTGATTTCATCTGAAAAGCGTTTAAACCCCATCGGTTTTATCAGGAAGGTCTAATTCATCTTCTTTTGGTCATATATCTAATTGTCATTTGGCAATTCTTCTAATTGTCAATCAGGGGCACACACATCATCAGGTTTCAACCAACCGGTCGGCTTCATCAGATACGATGCACTTTCTTTTTTTCATGTCATGTATGTGACCATGTGTGTTCCCGATATGAACGGGATCATTGAGCATGGATCTTAGGATTTAAATTGATAATAACAAAACTTGATGATTCGATGCTAAAATATAATAATGATGAACATAAAAGTGCTTATTCCTTGATGTTTATTGATTTGATGTTGAAATCATCATCCATGTAGGATGATGATATGATGTTGTAGGTAATGGAACTAATTCTCACATATTTTGTGGAGAACCATTCATCTTTACATGGATGATATATGTTGCTATTTATACTAATCTAGCAATTATAATAATTACAAAATAAACCCTAGACTAATATTTTTGTTGCTTTTGTTTTTCAAGTCTTCAACTTCAATAAT
This sequence comes from Flaveria bidentis, assembly GCA_018326385.1. Classification (NCBI taxonomy): domain Eukaryota; kingdom Viridiplantae; phylum Streptophyta; class Magnoliopsida; order Asterales; family Asteraceae; genus Flaveria; species Flaveria bidentis. Next base: position 5,768 of record BJCM01081503.1, on the reverse strand, counting down.
ATTAAAAATCATCAATTTCTTCTTAAGTAGAATACCCAACAGACCATTTAATCCCGCAAATCGTGTGTTACTCTACCAAGAGTGTGAAATTAGTCTTAATCAATGGATTTTTAAATATAATTTAAGCAAATGAACCCTTAATCCTCGAAGAATGGTTGTTATGTCTTGCCTAAATGAATCTTTATCCTTTTAGTACATTTGGTTTGATCTACTTTTACTATGGATATTCAAGTGGAATGGTGGAAATTGAACAATTTTAATTGTGGGTTATGTCAAATAATACAAGTTTTTAAACTCACAAACTTTTTTGTTAAAAAGTGAACATTTTAGCCTGATAAATCCATGAACTTATTTCTGTACATGGTTGATTGGTTTAGTAATTATTCTCACTATATGTATATGTCTAGGCATTTGGGAGCCATGATTTTGTAAAAATAGGTGCTTTAATATGGATGTATTACTTTTTTGACTTGGACTTCTTTTAAAAAATTCACGATATACTTCGCAGTTGTCATTACACATTAGACTTTTAGACCCTAACAATGTGTTTAGAACTTAAATGGTAGTTTTTAGACTTTCATTTGTTTGTATAATTTGATTATTAGTGTGGCATTATGACTTTCACACATGATGTACCATACACTTGACTTTGACCTGTCTACAACTTTATGATTTATTAAACAACACATTATACACTTGGAGATAGTGAATCCTAGCCTACTGATAAGCAACACTTACATATCAACTTATTTATGTATTGCACTAACCTTGACTTGAATAATTGTTTCATATAGAAGTAAAGCATCCCAGGCACTAATTATAAAGTTTTAAAATTTGGTTTGTTTGTTTATAAAACTAGATTGTTAGTGTAGGCTTGCCCAGCACCACATACCACACACTTGAATTTGATTTGCCTGCAACTTTGTGATTTGTTAAAAATTAGATGTTGGTTTTAGTGATAATTTGGCTAGAAATTTTTCATGAAAACATCACATGTGTGGCTAAACACCACATACTTCTTATCTGTATAGAATTTGCAAGTATTATTTTCTAACGTATAACTTTAAGCACATGTATAGAGTTATGCATAAAAACATAATGTTGATCTTTGTTAGTTACAAGTATGTACAGTAAAGGTAATTACTTTTTGTTTTATATTCGTGAAATATGGTCTTTGAAAGCCACTGCAAAGTGTGTTTTGTTATTCACGTTTTAATGACAAGTATGTTGGGTTAATCGAGTTCATTCATGGGTCAATGGGTCAAACGGTTCACAAGTTACGAACTAGGAGCACTTAAGAATACATATTTGATCACATGTTATTTTGTGCTTATGGAAGACTTGGTAAAAGTTTGACCAAGTAAATTGGAAGCAAACGTGGTTGTTATACAAAGCAATATTACGTCGAGATCATGGCGCATTGGGATTTTTATTTGTTTTGTTTTTTTCTTTTATAAGCATGTTGAAAGTCTTACTTATTACTCCCTTTTGTAATCATATATTTATGTTCAAGACGAATATCATAGAAATGGTTCCATAGTGTGAGTTTGTGTGTGATTTAAAAGGGGCCTGAACCACAAAGTATGTACATATCTTAAACCTATTTTGGTCTTGAACCTTTTGTGTTATTGTTGTTTTTTTGTCTCCGCTACTAAAAGTGGTTTTACTTTGTATAAGCTCAATGAGCATACACATGTATTGGTTTTATAAACTTTATCTTTCTGAAATTAAGTTAAAACCATGGCTTCTGAATCCTCATCATAAAAACTCAAAAAGTAATGCATTAATAATATGATAATTATTAGTTTTATTAACTTAATAACTTCATATATTTTCCACATTACAGAAGATCATAGAATCATTTTATTACTTTTCTGAGTTTATATCATTTTAGCTTAACTTATACATTAAATTTTACAATTTCACATAGATACCTTAAATTGTACATTAAATTTAACAATTTCACGTAGTTAGTTTAACTTTTACTTTTTTTTAAATAACATAGCAAGGAAAAATTCATTCCATTATAATACGAGATTAAATTACACCAACAAACAAACTCCTAATATTAGGGTTAGCATGGTACATTATCTATAGTACATCGTGTTAATGATAATTATATCAATTGAACATCTTTTTTACCTTCACATAAGTATTGATTGAATTAGTTTCAATTCTTTCTTTACACACTTTTCATTTAATTCTGTATATACTAATGCTATTGCATAATATGGAGTTGCTTGAAGTGCTAGAAAACTTATACATGAAAAATAGTCTTCACGTGATAAGGTACATATTTTAATCACAAGCAAATTATGATTATATTGTTATGTTCTTTATTAAAAAATGTGATTATATCCCCCTCCCCTAATTATTGTAATATCATCGTTTTTCTATTTGATGAACCAGAAACCAAGTTTTTACTATTTGTATGGTTTAAGGTCTTTAATATAAGTTATGTTTGTTAGTCAGTATTATCTTATATGATATGTTTTTATTCGAAAATATATACTTGAGTCACTCTACGTTTTGACATAATATATTTTAAAAAAAAGCCGGGAGATTATATTTTATATTTTATCCCACCACATATGGTATCAACGCAAGTGCTTTTTTTTAACTATGTTTTGAGATGTTCTATGTTTCACCATAAAATTTGTTTATAGTTGCTTCAAAATATAACATGCTTTCATTTTAGTGGAATCCTTTCATGTCATCTACGCTTTAACGGGCTGAACTTGTAATGTACCAAATATCTTTTCTGAGCCACCTACCTATCTACTACTCTTATTAATTCTCTCATAAGGTGATCAGAAATGTAAGTCTAGCTCACAAGCAGTTGTGGAACGTCTTCCCCAATCTTTGTTGGTTTGTAACACCTATCAAGGTATAGAACAATCTATTGACATGGCGTATCATAAATCATTTAGTAATGGACAAGACATAACGGTGAAAGTAGTTTAGCAGCTCTAAGCAGCGCACTCAATCGGTGAAGGAAGAACACGTAACTAAAACGCTCCAACCAAAGCAACGACCCATTCAGCAAAATAGGGTACATTCAGTATAAGTAATAAATAATGGTCGAGGTACGTTTAGCATGATCCTTTCTACAAAGTTTGTTCGAGCAGACTTACCAGTTTCTACCAATGACTTCTTTGGAAGAATAGCCCGTCATTGTAAAAAAGTCGTTGCTAGCATACATGATGTGGCAGATTGTCACACCCCGACCGACGACGGAATCATCGGGGTGGACAAATGTGAAACGATTGTTCATAGCACATGGAACTAAATTAGTTGGAATAATATTAAATACCATTTTTCATTGAATAATATGTAACATCTTGTATTTTCTTGTTTAATTAAAAGTTAGCATCGTTATTCTTGTAAGGGCTATTGGTGGTATTTATGAAACTTGTGAGTTATTTATGCTTATTTGTAGTTTGTCTTTAACCCTTAATATAAAATCTAAAAATATAACTATTAATAATAATAGTTATTATAATAGTAACAAAAATAATAACTAGAATAATAATAATGATACTAATAATGAAAGCATTATTAATAAAATTAATAAAGATAATAATTGTAATTATAATAATAATACTAATATTAATGCCAATAATAATAATAAGGCATATCAATAAAAATATTATTATTAATAATGATAATAATAATAATCGTAATAATACTAATAAAATTATATTTAATAATAATAAATTATAAAAATGGTGTTAACAATAATAATAATAATAATAACTAAGAATAATAACAATAATAATATTGTTATTAATAATATCAACCTATAAGAGTTATTAAACTTGAAACTATTTAAAACTTAAAATAATTAAGTTAGGGGGTTAGTTTGTCATTTTAAAAACTTAAAATGGAAGTTTTGGGCATAAAATAATAAAGATTTAAATCTGCAAGGACCAATTGTGTAAATCTTTAAAAAATCAAACTCCTTCTCCCCTTTTACTCGCAATTCCAGCCATGAAGTCGCTGAGCTCAGATGAGACCAAAAAGCGTAGAACTTTTGGTAATCAACTCAAAATACCGGTTTCTAACCGTTTGGGAAGCCGATTCGAACCTTAAGGTTCATTATAATTAAGTTAAGCATCAGTTACAAGAGCTATCGAGCTTGAGTAACCGCCGAGTATCAAACACCCAACGACCGGGTATTAAACTTCAATAATAACTTAATTAAATAAACCAAATCAAACATCTATCTAATTCTATCCGGTTGCAACTCTCAATTGCATCTGAAAACACCAATTCAAACCAATTCAGTCCTACTCTATATCGCGACCCACACCCCACTCGAACACCATCATTTGGACCTCAAATTCTGAAATTAACATAGGGATTTTCATCCTTAAGATCATTAGAAACTACCTGTAAAACGAATTTGATTATCATCATCATTTGAGCATCAAACTAGTGCTACGTGGTCGCGATTGTTCTTGTACCTATTCATCATCGAAACTATCTTCAACCGGGTAATTAAACATTGTTATATATTCGTTTTCATGTGGAGAACAAAAGCCCTATGTTTGATTTCATTATCAACAACGAAATTGGGTTCAATTGGTGTTAATTCGATTCTAGGGTTCATATAATTTGGGTTTCTCTAAATTTGCATTTTTAAGAATTTAAAACCCAACTTAGGTATGGCTGCGGCCCTTTGGTTCACTAGAAAGACATACGACCTATACAAGGGAGGTCCCCGGTTCGAATCTGGGGAGCCTCACCTATTTTTTTGGGCCTTTTTGGTCACCAAAATTTTATTAAAAAATTCTAAAAAAATTATAAAGGATCATTTTATAAACTATGTTAATTTAAAAACCACTTAATTAGTTCTTTTCTCTGTAATTTATATAATATTCTTATATTATTTATTTATTTAATATACTAAAATTAATGTTATACTTAGCCTAATTTTTATAAAAATTAACCTGTAGATACTAGTTTAATTTACACAAATTGTTGTTTAAAACATGTTTATTTTATTTATTTATGAAACTTTATTTAAATTTTATAAATCTTACAAAATTATTATAAATGTTGCTTTTATTTCATACCTTTAAATATAATAAAAATTTATTGATCTCAGGAAATATAATTGATTCTGATTTGTTAAAATATAAATATTTGACACAATCCCAAATACCAAATTGAAACCCTAGTTCTCGTTTAACCATTAAACATATTATAAACTTAAAAATCTTGTAAACATATTATTTTTCTCGTTTAACCGAGGATCGTTCTTTTCTGGGCTTAGCGGGACATTACCGTAGGTTCATAGCGAATTTCTCGAAGATTGCTAAACCATTAACGGTGCTAAACCATAAGAACCGACTCTTTGAATGGGGACCCGAGCAAGAAGAGGCTTTCGAGACATTAAAACGCAAGTTGTGTAATGCTCCTATTCTCACACTTCCGGATGGAAAAGATGATTTTACCGTGTATTGCGATGCTTCTAATCAAGGTCTTGGTTGTGTTCTCATGCAACGAGGCAAAGTCATAGCATATGCGTCGAGGCAATTGAAGGTTCATGAAGTGAACTACACAACTCACGATCTTGAACTTGGTGTTGTGATTTTCGCTTTGAAGATTTGGCGACACTATCTTTACGGGACGCAATGCATAGTCTACACCGATCATAAGAGTCTCCAACACGTGTTTGTAACGCCCCGTTTTCCGGAGACCTCACAATTGGTCATTTACCATGATAATTATATAAAACATACAAACGTACTAATTCAAGCAGC
>BJCM01081494.1:0-11551 GCA_018326385.1 Flaveria bidentis | reverse complement strand
TTGGCTGAAAATCGTTTTGTGCAAGAGGGTTTTCAAGTTGGTGTTGCACATCCTAGCAAGTGGGTGTTTGAAAGAGCGTGTGGGTATCATCTCTTGAGGGCTTCTACATTGAAGTCTAGGCTTTCAAACATCATCATCTAGCCTTCCAAATCCACGATTCTAAGAGGTAGTTTGTGTGGTTATTTTATGTTTTGATAGCATGTTCTTCCATATAAATAGATCCTTGTTTTGGGTTTTGTTTTAACAAATGTATATGATACATAAACTCACGTTTTTTAATAATAACTCCGCTGCATTTTTCATGTTAAATGGTTAATATGACTTTGGTAAGAATCTACAAAACCCAACATCATCCGCATTTCTTTTACTTCATCCGCATTTTTTATAGTTCATCCGCATTTCTTTTACTTCATTTGCATTTGTTATAGTTCATCCGCATTGACTTTACTCATCCGCATTTCCTCCAATACTCATCCGCATTTCCCATACTTAGTCAATGTTCATCGGCATTTCCCATACTTAGTCAATGCTCATCCGCATTTCCCACACTTAACCAATGTTCATCTGCATTTCCCATACTTAGTCAATGCTTATCCGCATTTCCCACACTTAGTTAATGTTCATCTGCATTGACTTTCATCCGCATTTGCCAATACATAAGCAGTTTTCTCTAAAATTAGGCGTGTGAACTACTGTTTGGGCGCATGAGCAGCCTAGGGCACACTATTCATCAGGTTAAGTCCCTAAATCTCATCTCTTATGTTCTAAGGTTAACTCTTACATTCTATGCCTTAGAAACAAAACCATCACGTCATCATACACACATTCAAGCATACGGGTATAAAACCCAGTTTATAAAAACATACATCCATGCATTTCTAGCCTCAAAATCTTAAAACATGTAAAAAGAGGGTTCTAGAACTCACCTTAGCTGCTCTTGAATATGGCTTTTTCCAAACTCGTTTGCGAATGAGTTCAACCGTCTAGAAACCCACTAAAACATAAAACCAAACGCACACAACACACATAAACATACAATCGAAGCTATGGTCGGTTAAGAACATCATAAACACACGAATTCTTATCTTGAATTCGAATCTTTTCTTCTTGTTCTTCTTCAAAACCCGAAAACTTTGCACTTTCTCTCTCTAGAATCCGTAAGCAGAAAGGTGATGTGCAAGAGTGGGCTGGCATCACCTTTATTCACTAACTTTTTCAAAGTTTTGTCCTTTTGACACTTTTTACCCCTTGACTTGAGAAAAATATCTTTTCTTTCTTTTTCTTCACGTTATTCTTCTTTCTTTGACTTTAAAAAAGAAATAACCGGGTGTTACAAGTCCATCCCCCTTATATAGGTTTCGTCCCTGAAACCTGTTATTCCTCAAAGAATTGTGGGTAATGTGGCTTCATCTCTTCTTCAGTCTCCCACATAGACTCGGATCCCTTCCTGTGCTTCCACTATACACGCATAAGAGGAACCACTTTTTTCCTCAACTTCTTCTCCTATTGATCAATGATTGCCACTGGTTGCTCCACATAATTGAGCCGTTTATCTACTTCGATATCCTTATGTGGAATCACATCTTCATCTGCTAGACACTTTCTCACATGAGATACTTGGAATGTCGGGTGAATTCCACTAAACTCATCTGCTAACTCTAATTTATAGGCCACCTCTCCTACTCTAAAATGATTCGGAAAGGCCCTATGTATCTCGGGCTCAACTTGCCCCGCATTCTGAACCAAATGATGCCTTTCCAAGGTGATACTTTCAACATAACGCTGTCACCCACCTGGAACTCAATCGGTCTGCGTCTCTTATCAGCATACAACTTCCGTCTATCCTTGTCTGCCTTCATGAAGGCCTTGATCTTTTCAATCTTCTCAGTGTTAGCCTCGATCACCTCAATGCTTCCTAATTCTTTCTGACCAATATCATCCCAACACATGGGTGTTCAGCATATCCTACCATATAGCATCTCATAAGGGGGCATACCAATGTTGGCATGATAATTGTTGTTATATGAGAAATCAGCTAACGGTAAATGGTCATCCTAATTTCCTCCAAAATCGATAACACATGAACGAAGCATATCCTCTACTGTCTAAATGGTCCTTTCTGATTGACCATCTTTCTAAGGATGATAAGTCGTGCTCATATGCAACCTCATCCCCATCGCATTATGGAATTTCTTCCAAAATTTAGATATAAACCGGGTGTCATGATTAGACACAATAGAAACCGGCACACCATGACGAGTTACAATTTCCTTGATGAATAGATCCGCCAACCTCTCGGATGAATATGTCTCGCGGATCAGTAGGAAGTGGGCACTCTTTGTCAAACGATCAACTATCACCCATATGGCATCATACCCTCGGGCGGTGCGCGGTAGCTTAATAATAAAATCCATGGTGATGTGCTCCCACTTCCACTCTGGTATATCCAAAGGTTGGATCTTTCCATATGGCTTCTGATGCTCCTCCTTCACTCGCAAGCAAGTAAGGCACTTAATCACATACTCCACTACGTCACGTTTTATACCCGGCCACCAATAATCTTTCTTCATGTCTTGGTACATCTTTGTAGCACCGAGATGAATAGAATATCGAGTCTTGTCGGAGGTCACACTTCATTTGTAGATCCCTTAAATGAGGAAACCACATTCGTCCAAAACGGGTTATAACACCAAGCGTGTTTTCACCCAATTCCGTAACCAGACCTCTCATTCTTTCAGAGTTAAGATGATCTTCTTTCAATGCCTCATCATGAAACTCTTTGACTTGCTTCATCACGTCAGAGGTAATGATCAACTGGTATGCTTTCACCCAAATTGTTCGGGTCTCTCTATCCGGCTAAGGGCGTCCGCCACAACGTTGGCTTTGCCCGGATGGTAATGGATATCACAATCATAATCCTTTCTAAGCTCCAACCATCTTCTCTACCTCATGTTCAAATCTTTCTGCCCAAAGAAGTACTTCAAGCTCTTGTGGTCGGTAAATGTGGTGCACTTTATACCGTATAGGTAGTGCCTCCAAATCTTTAATGCAAAGACCATGGGTGCTAGCTCCAAGTCATGAGTAAGGTAGTTGACCTCATGAACCTTCAACTGTGGGGATGCATAGCCTATAACCTTCCCCCTCTGCATTAACACACACCCCAACCCTGAGTACGAAGTATCAGAATAACCCACCAGATCTTCACTTCCATCGGGTAATGACAAAACAGGACCTTGAGTCAACCTCGCCTTTAATTCCTTGAACACCTTCTCTTGAGCTTGACCCCATATGAACTTCATATCTTTTCGGGTCAACTTGGTTAGTGGAGAAACGATCTTAGAGAAGTCTTGAATGAACCTCCTGTAGTAGCCCGCCAAACCCAAGAAACTACGAATCTCGGATGGCGTCTTTGCAGACTTCCATTGCATCACTGCCTCCACCTTTGCCGGATCCACCATAATCCCGTCAGGATTCACCACATGACCCAAGAATTGGATGTCACGAAACAAGAATGTGCATTTGGAGAATTTAGCATACAACTTCTCCCTTCTCAATGTCAACATTACCTCTCGAATATGACCGGCATGCTCCTCTTTACACTTGGAATAAATCAGGATATCATCGATAAACGTAATCACTAATTTATCTAACATTGTTCGGCACACTCGATTCATCTAGTCCATAAAAGCAACTGGCGCGTTGGTCAAACCAAATGACATAACAAGGAACTCGTAGTGACCGTAGCACGTGCGAAGAGCTGTTTTAAGGACATCCTGCTCTTTCACCTTTAACTGATGATAGCCTCATCGAAGATCTATCCTTGAGAACCAACTGGCACCTTGGAACTGATAAAAAAATCATCAATTCTCGGTAAGGGGTATCGCTTCTTTATCGTTAACTTATTTAGCTCACAGTAGTCTATACACATCCTCATACTACCATCTTTCTTTTTCACGAACAGGACCGGAGCACCCCAAGGAGAGATACTCAGTCTAATAAAGCCTTTATCAAACATCTCTTGCAATTGCGCCATCGATTCCTTTATCTTTGTAAGAGCCAACCGATACGGTGCCTTAGAAACCGGTTGGGCACCTGGTATCAAATGAATCTGAAACTCGATCTCACAGTTAGGTGGCACTCCTAGTAAGTCTTTGGGAAACACATCTGGAAAGTCACGCACAACTAGGACATTGGATAGCTGTGGTGTTGGTGTTGTTAGGATCATGTACTAGACGATGTGCTAACTAATTAACGTGTATACCGAACCAAATTGTTTGGAATCCTATTTGATTAGCGATCCAATCAGTGAGAACGCATGCAGAAATAATTATGTATTGAATCTAGTGTTAAGAATCGATTAGGAATCGATCTACTATGATCTATGAACTTGGAGTATGATCTTAGAGGCCTCTGAACGGCTAGGGTACGTCTAGAGTCGAAGTGTGTTCAAATTTTACGTTTTTCCACGAATTAGGTGGTGTTTATAGGTTAGGGTTGCTCATTTGGGCAATTGAACCATTAGCATGGTTCAATCGTGCGATTGAGTCTTGCGGTAGATCCATTTGCACGACTAATTGTTCAGTCGTGCGACTGAGCCAATCTTATGTAACAATCATACGACTAATCCAGTCTCCTGGTTCAGTCGTGCGACTGAGTCATTCGCATGAAGTTGTTCATGCGTATGGGCCATTAGCATGGGCCATTCACATGATAACTTCATATTATTAAGTTTGATTGTATTAATTGTCGTTACATTATTTATATTAGTTCAATCAACCACAAACCTATATAATCAAGTCAATATGCGTTAAACAACTCATTAATGAAATATTAAACATGATAAACACTACCAAACATTTATATTTCATGAAGTACCCAACTATTACAAACATGTAAGACATTAAAGGCATATTACATTAAGTTCAAAAACTAGGGACACATGTACCTACAAACTCCCCCTTGGACCTAGTTCCATCTAATGTCTTACCGTCTTCATCACCTCTTCATACTTCTTGTACTTCTCTTCTTTTGTAACTCCTGCGTGTATCTCAAACACAAAGCAGAGTCGTATAACATTCTGAAACTGTAGAGCTTGTACATATCTTGAGAGTCATAGAATAGTGGCCACTTGTATAATGTGTATACATCATCTGCAGATATGTTTGTGAGCCACATTGGGTCAAATAACCTGATAGTATCCATTTTACCCTCTTTGTTCAAGACTATGACTGCCTCTCCTGTCCTCCAATCATAGTACCACCATTTGAAGTATGGAGCGAAGTCCTGTGGCATTTCCCGTAGTGGGGTCTTAGATATGGTGCGTGGAGGACTCCACTTCAGCACTATTCTTGGTTTTCCAATTATGGCATCAACCTCAGACCTTCTGATATACCTCGTTGGTTGTTGAGGTTTGAAGTTGACCCATCTGGTGTGGTACTCTCTCTTCAGTGTTGTTTCAAACTAGCCAGACATCTTGCGGGGATCAGTGTATAGCAGTTTCAACTTTGCTAACTGGTTGAGCCCGAATCCAGGAAGAGTCTTCAAGTCGTGTGGGAACCTGAAATACTCGATCCCTTTCTCACGTTTTACAGCATAAACTTTGAGATCATCAAAATATGCCCATGCTATGATTCTTCCCGACACCTTGTGATGTTTCTTCACTTTGTACAACTTGGTGTAGACAGTCGACTTTGACTGCTCTTATCTCTTCAAAGAACGCAACACACTCAACCTTTCTGATATTAACTTCAACATCCGAGGCTTGGGCCATATCTTCCTTCTTCTCCGACTCTTGTTCCAGTTTATCCAGAGTCTCAAAGGTTTCACTGACTAGATTGTCACCTAGATTGGGAATGAAATTATCCTTATTGTCAGTGTACTCTGGATAATGCTGGTCAGTGACGTCTTCAATCTCGATTTCATCCACATCATTGAGCTCATCGTCACAATCTCGTCGGCATTGAGTTTGAGCATTTCTGCTATTTGGTCATCAGTGAGATTGTGAATAATCTCTCCTTCTTCAGGAGTGTACATCACCGATCTCCTGACTATACCCTACATATCAAGAATCAACGTGAGCTGAGTCTTTATCTGTCGGAGGGGAGGACCATCATATTCATCCCTTTGAAAGTTTGGATCTGTTTGATTTAGACATTCAACACAACAATCGTTAGTTAATAATCAAAAACAGAAACATCAACATTAAATATAAACAATCATTATATTAATATGATACAAGGTTCAAATACATATGATTCATACAACAAAAAAAGCTTAGTATTACTCTTGTCCTGGACCATATGCCCTTCTGCTCACGGGGAGGATGTGGAGGCTCCTTACTCTTGTGCTTTCTTCGTCCTCCTCTCACTTGCAGGTGTGGCACCCTCAGCAGATGTGTCATCTTCATCATCATCAACATCATCATCACCAGCATCATCAGCAACATCAGTATCATAATCAATGTCATCACCATCATCATCATCATCACTGTCATCATCTCCATCATCTCCATCTCCATCCTTGATCTTTAGGGACTCGTCCTTTGATCCCTTGAGCCGCAGCATGATGGTCTTGTTTGTAGTCTCCAACTACACTATCCTTTTAGCTGATTGGGCATGTTGCTCTCGGAGTTGGGACATCTCTACGTGTTTTGCATCCATCAGCTGGGCCTGCTGCTCTATCTACTATGCCTGCTAAGATATCTGCATAGATTGGGAAGCAGTAAGGTCTACTAGCTATCGAATCTGAGCAGTCTTCTTGTCATCGGCAACCAACAGTCTCAGCACCATACGGTTAAGTGCCGAGAGCTGTTCCTCTACCCCACTTGGAGGTAGAGGTGATCCAGATGTATAGGAGGGATATGATGATGAACATGCATGGTGGCTAGTGGTGGTGGTGGTGGCAGTGGTGAAGATTGGGGGTAATATAGATGAATGTGGTAGTGGAATGGGTGTGGTAGATATGGTAGTAGATGGGATGGCTGTAGTGGTGGTAGGTGGGGTGATGGTAGTAGATGGAGTGGTGCTAGTAGGTGGAGTGGTGGTAGTAGGTGGAGTAGTGGAGGTGGTGGTAGTAGTGGTGGTGGTGATGAAGATCATCCTTCTCATCTTCTTCTTCAACCCGTGGGGCTGAGCCATCCTTTTCTTCCTCGATCCCCTCGAGGTGGATGCTCCCCCTGGAACCCTGCTGGACTGATCAGGAGCATATATAGGATCAGTGTTAGCCTCCCCAGATTCACCAAGGCGTGCACCAACCTCCTGAATACCTTGGTCGGTGGCAACCATCTGGCTCCCCACAGTGCGGGTTAGGGGCTCCTCATCAGTATCCTCCTCCTCATCAAGTATGAAGTCCTGATGGAATCCTGCAGGCTTTGCTCCATCATGAGTGGATGCTGGAGATGCTATATCAGCAGTGGGGGCCCTTGGATGAGTGGGCCCTGCATCTCCACCATCACCCCTGTCATCATTGTCGGAGTCATCCTACGGGAGCTCTAACTGCTCAACCTCTGAGTCACTGTCTATGTGATGCCATTTACGCCTCCCTTGCGCCATGTAGTCCTCCTTGGCCAGATGGCCTATAAGTCTCTTTACCGGGGGCTTGACCTGCTTTCCCCGGTAAACCCTCATACGACCCACTTTCGTATCATCCTTAATCTCTAAAGCCACAGCGTCGTGGCTCTCCTTTGGCAGTGAGGCCAGCTTCTCGTCAAAAATCATCTGTAAGAACCTAGGGTACATGCAGAAACCTTCTTTGCCCTTCGCCTCCAAGTTCTCTATGAGGTAAGAGAAGATAATGCTAGAAAAGCTAAAGGGGTGGTTCAGCACCAGAGCCACATAGGCATTTTGTATCTCGTCTGAAAGGTCGTCGAATCCACCCCTTCGTGAAGCTATGCACTTGAGGATGACGTGTGTATACTCTGAGTATTGATGGAAAATATCCTTCGGAATATACTTTCTTTTCTGTATTGTGTTTTGCCTTTTGTCCATCAATCATGCCACTTAGTGTAAGTTTGACACAGTCAGCTCCAACAGGCATGTTGTACCCCGACTCTATATCCTCCAACAAATTTGTATCTACTCCATTTAAGTAGATTTTGAAACGTTGCTTCCATTGTGGGTAGTCGTCTAACATGATAAGCTTTGGGGGTTTATTATGAATTCCCACTTCGTTCTCCAATAGCAGTAGGTTTTTTATACACGTGTCTCTTCCTGCTGTGTATGCTGAATACTGGTCCTCCATTTCACTAAACTTTAATTTTAAACAAACTGTTTTTATGTGTACGAATGTAGGGAGGAGATTGGACTATTAGGGCGATTGAACTATGGGGATAGTTTAATCGTGCGACTGAACTAATGCGGATGAGTCAGTCGGCCGAATAAACTAATGAGGTTGAATAGTCCGAATAGAGTTCTCAATCGTACGAATGAGTGTAGGAATGAATCCAATCATGCGTATGGGGAATGCGAATGAGTTTAGTCGTGCGATTGATTCAATCATGCGACTGAAGCTGCTAAAATTCAAAAATTTCTAGCTTTAACGTGGTTTGGCCGTAAAAACTCGAATTTTTACTATCCCTAATTGCCGTTTGTCGGTAAAACTGAACTTTATGACCAGGAGACGTCTAAGACACCATTTGACACAAAAGGATTGCGTTTTTAAGTGAAAAAACACAATTTTTGTATAAAAAAAGATTGAATCACACGCAATCAAGAGCCAAAGCTCTCATACCACTTGTTAGGATCGTGTACTGAATGATGTACTAGTGTATACCGAACCAAATAGTGCGGAATCCTATTTGATTGGCGATCCAATCAGTGAGAACACACGCAGAAAAAATTAGGTATTGAATCTAGCCATTGTAATTAGGGACTTACTATATTTGACATAAACTAAGTTGTTCCCTTGAAAGACCATGTTAGTGTTTGAATCTTATAGTGTGCGTAGAGGATGGTCGGTGGTAGATCATCGAAAGCTTCATGTGGTGGAGGTGGTGGTGGACGTGGTGTAGAACCACGGGTCACGAGAGGAAGGCCTAGAGCCGAAAGGGTGGTTCATGAAGAACCCAAGACCCCTCATCCAGAGGGCGGAAACGAGAGTGCTAACTTAAGGGCCTTAGTCAAGGAGGCTGTTGTAGAGGAGGTGCATTAGGTCATACAGACGATCTTACCGTCTATGGTGACTGAAGTTATAAAATTTGTTTGAGAGGGGGAGGGGAAGGAAAGGAGTAGGCCTACGGGCGAAAGAAGACAGCCCGAGACTGAGACGACCCTCTTTGATGATAAGGAAGAAGAGGAGGAAGAAGAGCCTGTGTAGGAAATGGCACGAGGCTGCAATTACGGGGCATTTCAAAGATGTAAGCCCCCAACCTTTTATGGTAATGGCACCGCTGCTGCTGCTCACCGATGGGTGAGGGAAATGGAAGTTGTATTGAATATCAGTGAGTGCCGCGAGGACCAAAAGGTGAAGTTTGTTGCCCACTCTTTTATGGACTCGGCTTTGTGCTAGTGGGACAATATCGTCCAAGCCGAGGGTACTCGGGCAATAGGAAGGATGAGGTGGGCAGAACTGAAGAGGTTGGTTATTGAGGAGTTTTGTCCTCTCCGTGAAATGGACAAGGTTGAAGGGGAGTTCCTGCAGCTGGAGGCGGGAACGATGACTCATTATCAATACACCACCAAGTTCAACAAAATGGAACGTCTGGTGCCAGACCAAGTGACCCCCTTGTCACGAAAGATTAAGAGATATATCCAGGGTTTGCCGGTAGATATCCGAAGGCACATGATCGCAGCCCGGTCGAGCACATTTAGGTCGGTGGTAGATTTGGCAGGGAGATTGTATGATGAAAGAACGGTGGTGGTGGCTGAAGGTAGCAAGAAAGCAAGTGGTGACTGGAACTGGAGTGGGAAAAGGTTTGGTCAAGGTTGTGCCCTAACGAGTAACAAGAAGGCACGGGTAGATGACCGTCGTGTAGTCGCATCTGGTGCGGGCTAGAATAAGTGTGGTAGATGTGGAAAGAAGCATGTTGGAGAATGTAGGCTGGGATCAAACATATGCTTCAAATGTGGGAAGATGGGGCTTATAGAATAGGACTATGGTACGTTTCGATGTTTCAATTGTGGTGCGAAGGGCCACATGAGTATAGACTACAAGAAGTCGAGTGTTGAAAGTTCGGGAGTGAGGAAAACAGGAGGAGAAGGGCAGAGGGCGAGTGCCAGAGCGTTGACGATAATGAAGGAGGAGGCTAGGATGGACCCCGATATGGTGTCAGGTACGTTTCTAGTAAACCAAACTCTTGCATCTGTGTTTTTTGATTCTGGTGCTAGTAGGAGTTTCATTTCTGCTGCCTTTTGTGCTAAGTTGCCCATTAGGAGTAGATGTATTTATGAGCCCTTCGATGTAGAAACTACCATAGGTAAGTCCACCAGGATTTCTAAGATGATAGAAGGTTGTGATATAGAACTAGAAGGTCACAAGTTTCCCGTTAAACCATTTGTAATGACCTTAGGCAGATTTGACGTAGTTCTTGGGATGGATTGGTTGGCGGACTACGAGGCGAACATTATGTGTCGCAAGAAGATGATTTGGTTGACAGCGCCTGACGGGAATACAGTGACGGGTTATGGTGATCGAGTCACGACGATCCCGAAAGTGATCTCAATGGCGGTGGCGGAAAATTGCATGAGGTGTGGATGTGGCGCCTACTTGGCCTATATAAAGGACGTGGATACGCCAACACCACAACTATCCAATGTTTCGGTTGGGTGTGACTTTCCAGACGTGTTCCCAGAAGACTTACCAAGAGTGCCACCTGACAGAGAGATTGAGTTTCAGTTTGATCTGATACTGGGTGCCTAACCTGTTGCCAAGGCACCATATCGGTTGGCTCTGACGGAGATGAAAGAATTGATGGAGCAGTTACAAGAGTTGCTTGACAAAGGGTTCATTCGACCGAGTATCTCTCCATGGGGTGCTCCAGTCTTATTTGTAAAGAAGAAAGACGGTAGCATGAGGATGTGTATAGACTACCGTGAGTTGAATAAGCTGACAGTGAAGAATCGGTACCCCTTACTGAGAATTGGCGACCTGTTTGATCAGCTCCGGGGAACCAGTTGGTTCTCGAGGATAGATCTTTGATCTGGTTACCATCAGCTAAGGGTGAAGGAACAGGATATCCCTAAAACAGCTTTTCGCATGCGTTATGGTCGCTTTGAGTTCCTCGTTATGTCATTTGGTTTGACCAATGCGCCAGCTGCTTTCATGGATTTGATGAACCGAGTGTGTCGGCCAATTTTGGATAAATTGGTGATTGTGTTTATTGATGATATCCTGATTTATTCGAAGAGCGAGAATCAACATGTCGGTCACATTCGAAAGGTGTTGGAGACGTTGAGGAGGGAGAAGTTGTATGCTAAATTCTCCAAGTGCACGTTCTGGTTGCGCGAAGTTCAGTTCTTGGGTCATGTAGTTAATCTTAACGGGATTATGGTGGACACGACAAAGGTGGAGGTAGTGATGCAATGGAAGTCTCCTAAGACGCCATCCGAGATTCGTA
>BJCM01081482.1:0-21507 GCA_018326385.1 Flaveria bidentis | reverse complement strand
AAAGCATCCCCTTACGGTAAGAGGATGTAGCCTAGTTGGGTAGGTAGCATCATCTCCCAAATCCAGTACACGTCTAAGGTCGGCTGCTGTGATCTTAATCTCTTGGCCAAAATGGTGTTACTTATACAGTAGGGCTCAGTCAATCGGTTAACGGATGCACCTTCCCAGAAGGCCTGCTGTATAGACCGATAGGGTGTGCATGGTGCAGATATCGCTCTATAGATCCTCGATCTCCTTAGAAATGCGATAATACCAACAAACTCGACAGCATTCCGAGTGGTGGCATTCAAGTGAGCACAAATGTTGTGCTTGGTGTTGATGATCCACCTATCTGCCATAATTTTATAACACAAGACACATAAATATTAGATCTACACATAATAGAAACCCTTGCAACTTAAACTATTTGAGATCAGTCTAGTTCAATCATGCGATTGAGCCATATGACTGAGTTCTGACGGTTGAGTTAGTATGCGACTGACTTCAATCGGGCGACTAAACATGCGGCAAAGCTCAATCGGGCGACTGAGCATGCAGTTGAGTTCAATCGGGCGACTGAGCATGCGGCTGAGTTCAATCGTGCGATTGTGCTCATACGCCTAGTTAATTCGGCCGATTGAGTCATTCGCTCAGTTCAATCGTGCGATTGAAGTTCATTCGTGCGATTGAAGTTCATTCGGAGTGACCAGTCGCATACTTCTTTGTTCGACACATTTATCCTGAATCTAAGTCAATTCTTGCAGTTCAACGTTATGTTTAGGTTCTTTAGAATCGCACTCTCAATTGTTGTTGTATGCCTTTCATTTAACTTAGTTTTTACTTTTATTAGGTCTGTTTGATAGTTAACACTCTTTTCTTGATTTTAATCAATTTAGGCTAGTTAGGGTTTGTTTTCTCCGTGCATTTAGTGCGATTTGGGTCGCAATTACCTGCAGATGAGGTACGAACTTGTTAGTAACTAAATGGTGAGGAGAAATCAATCTAATCAAATTTGGGCAGAGTGTCTCTACTGTCGGGCAATTTTAGGGCGATTGAGAGGTGATGACCATATGCGACCGATTTTAGCCCTATTTATATTGAATCTAGTTTCAATCAGGCTACTGGATCCATTCGCCCTTTTCAATCGTACAATTGGAGCTTAGTCGTGCGATTGGTTCAGTCTGTCACATTCAGTCGGGCGACTGGGTTTCAATCGGGCGACTAACTCATTTGGTCAACCCCATTCAGGCGATTGGCTCATTCTTGTAAGCTAGTCGTGTGAATGTTTCATACTCATGCTCCATTCGGGTGATTGGTTCATAAGTATGATCCAATCGTACGACTGGTCCATACTCATGGTCTAGTCGGGTGACTGGTTCATAAGTATGGTCCAAGCGTACGACTGCTCCATACTCATGGTATAGTCGTGTAACTGGTTCATAAGTATGGTCCAATCGTACGACTGGTTCATACTCATGGTCAAGTCGTGCGAATGGCTCATACTTATGGGTTTGACCTTATGACCATTCATTCACTTATCCTTTTTTCTTATTGAAACGACATTTTGAGCAGTGATCATCTCAGACATAACCATTTTACCTTAGAAAACTATTGTCACCTCAGGCGTGATCCTTTTAGAATGATTCGTCACCTCAGACGTGACCTTTTTTAGTGAGTGATTCCCAAATTAACTTTCGATGCATAGTCTGACATTTAACTGATAAATTAACTAAATTAAACAACTATAAATAAAACAAAGCTAAAACATAATTTTGTATTTTTGTATGAGGTTTAAATCCTAAGATAAGTATCTACCAGATTTTCTTTCTAGACAGTATAGCGTCAAGTTACTTTGATCATAACTAGAACGATTCAATTATGGGATCATACAAGTATATCAAATCATTTGAAACATTTTACCAAAACCTTTTGATGCTAGATTCTTGTTTTCATCGAGAGACATTTGCAAGTTTAGGGAATCATACTAGTGCTACAAGATGCACACAGTTGTTTTGACTTTCAAGAGTTGCAGCCATGATGATTGTCAGTATACTTGTCCTCTAAAATCCATACACAGATTTTTGACACACATTGGTGATGATTTAGGGTTTAATTATTTCAACAAGCATTTGTGGATCCCACGCTTATATGGTAATCAACGTTCCTCAGGAGATTTTTGAGCGGTCTATGGGTAGTATTCAAGAAGAAACTATTCTAGAGCTTTCAAAGAGATGACAAGCCTCAGGTCAGTGCCACCGCATAACAGAGATGCGTAAACAACAATGAATTCTAGAATATTTAGGTTATGCTTATCCTCAGGTCAGTGCCACCGCACAGTAGAGAGGCACACAACCTATCTTCTTGATTGAGCAATTATTTTCTTTTTGCACAGATCGCACCAACAACATGGGTTATTAGCTTGATTTCATTTTGCAATTTTCATGTGCTTTGCTTATTTTTATGGTCATCTGCACACATTTGTGGCATTTATTTTGTTCATCGCCCCTTATTGGAACTTCGTTGATTGTGCTAACCAAAGAAAAGATGATAACCCACTGCTTGTTTAACAACCCTTAGTTTGAGGTTGAAATCACCAACGAGGTCTATTAATCTATTGTGTTGAATATACTAACATATCATTAGACGGTCTAGCAACCTCTAGGTCTACTTTTTCCATGTTACCTTAGTAGTAGCTAGCTTAACTATCATTTTTCCTTTTATGTTGCTTAGACATCTCAGATTTATACTTAGAATTTTTCATTTTGAACAAATTCATTCTTTTAAAGTCCCATACTATTTGTTCCTGTGTACTATCATATTCCATAGTCATTGAATCAGTATCACAGATACAATCTCATTTCTCTTAGCTAGACTGTCCTCCTCCCTCATTTTTTTGTAGTAACTTAACCTATTCTCCGCCTAAAATTCTAAAACCAAAAATGTTTTTGCGTTTAGGATTTTAATAGGCGAAGAAGTAAAATAAAATAAAATGAAAGTAAAATAAAATAAAAAAATAAAAAATTACTCAACACGTTGGACTATGCACTTTCATCGTCTGGAATCACTTCACTTTTCTTTTTAACACCATTGACCTCTAACAGATATATAAAATGTGGTTTATCAAAAGCTTTTTGTAGAGGTCAGCGCGTTGGAAATCCGTATTAATTTTAACAACATCGATTAAATTCTTTTCAAAACAATCACGTATAAAGTGATATTTAATTCTAATGTGTTTTGTCTTAGGATGTTGGACCAGATTTTTAGTTACGGCTATTGCAACTGAATTATCAACAACTATAAGAGTGTTAGAGAATTTCAAACCATAGTCCCGCGTTTGCTGTTGAATACAGATGATTTGAGAACAACAGCTTCGGGTTGACCGACATACACTACTTCCCAAATTTCACCATGAAGAAATGCACTATTTACATCCAGTTGATAAACTTTAATCTTGACATACACTGCTTCCATTCTCGCCATAGGTGCTAATACTTCATTGTAATCAATTCCCTCGACTTGTCAAAATCCTTGAACTACAAGTCGAGCCTTGTTTCTGATTATGACCCTTTGGTCATCTTTCTTGTATTTCAAGACCCATTTTGTGCCAATGACCTTAGCACCTTTAGGTCTGTCCACCAGTGTCCATACACCTAACTTCTTGAATTGGAGAAGTTCTTCTTGCATGGCACTCACCCATGCCTCGTCGTTTAGGGCTTCACTAACATATTTTGGCTCAAACTGAGAAACAAAACAAATATATGCACCATCGTGAAGATATCCTTTTTCCATTACCGAGGCATAATAAGCTGAGTATAGCTGATTTCTTGTCTGAACCCCTAATCTGACATCCCCATTGACATTTTCCAGAGGATGATAGACATTTAAGCGTGTTCCACGAGTTGTGGGAACGACTACCTCATTATCGAGATTGTGAACTCTTGGTTCCTGATCTGAGGCAGTAGGAGTTTGAGGTTCTGAAGAATCAGAGGCATCAACATCAGATGCTTGTGGACTTGCAGTAGTAGGAACCTATTCTTCTTGATCGACTAGATTGTTCTCCACGGCTTCATCGTCAGAGGAGGTGTCACTTACCTCAAGTGCTGCCCCTGAGTGACTAGGTGACTCACCTTGTTGACCAAATGTTGTTGAGTCTTGTGATGGTGTGTTTAAGACATCATACATCATTTTTGTTGCTAACTCATCTTCAGGAGTGGAGAGAGGGATGTTGAAGGACTTAAAGAATCCATCATAATCGAAAAAGAATGCGGGTCCTTTGCCAGCAGAAGGGGTGGTGTATCTCTGAACGTCGATGTTGCACCACACTTCTACTTGACCCGTTGAGTTGTTGTAAACTCTCTTATTCGTTATGTTGTATCCTAGAAAAATTCATTCTTCAGCCTTCACTGAACTTGCCTTCCTGAGTTTTCTACAAAAGGGTGCATGGTGTGCCAAACGGTTTGAGGTACTCTAGATTAGGTTTACGTCATTGGAGTAACTCGTAACACATCTTACCATGACGTTTTACCACCAGGACTCGATTTAGAGTGCAACATGCATTGACAACTGCCTCATTCCAAAATTGGATGTCTCTATCAGGCTGCGATTCTTTCTCTCAGCAACACCGTTCATTTGAGGAGGGTAGGCAGAAGTGAACTAATGCACAAATCCCTTTTCTTTGTAGAATGCCTACATACATTGGTTCTTGAACTCGGTACTGTTGTATGAGCGTACTTGTCTTACCTTCAGCTTGTAGAATGACTCCAATGTAGTTACTAACACTTTGAATGACTCAAATGTTTTTTGATTTGGATTTTAGAAATATTACCCAAGAAAATCTTGTGTAGTCATTTGTAACTACATAGCAGTACAAGTCGCCAGTGATGCTCCTTGTACTGACTGGGCCAAACAGATCCATGTGAAGAAGCTCAAGAGGCAGTTCAATGGAATGAACTTTCTTTTCCTTACGAGACTTCTTAGTCTATTTTCCTTTCTTGCAGGCGACACAAAAATCCAGTAATTGGAAGTTTTTGAAGTTTACTCCTCGCACTAGATCATTCTGGATCAAGTGATTCATCTTCCAGGGATTGATGTGTCCCATTCTCCTATGCCAGGAGATCGAATCCTTCTCTGTAGCCTTTCACAAGAAGCACTGAACTTGATGATCCGTTGTGGAGGCCCTTGATAGATCCAAGACATAAAGATCATTATATCTTGAAGCTAACATTAATACTTGGTCCTCTGGGATCACATAGTCCTTTTTTAGAACATAACAATTCTTGTGGTTGAATACTACCTTAAAGCCTTTGTCACATATTTGTGGGACAGAAAGTAGGTTGTTTTATAGTTTACCTTATCAAACTTCACTTTCTGGTTCCCCACTTCCCCTTGAGCGGTGATGTATCCCCCTTTGTTTTGAAGTTGTCACAAGTTCCCTATCAGACCATTTGTGATGACCTTAGGTGGGTTTGACGTAGTCCTAGGAATGGATTGGTTGGCAAACTACGAGGCGAATATTGTGTGTCGTAAGAAGATGATCCGATTGACAGCGCCTGATGGTAGTTCGGTGACGGTTTACGGTGATCGAGTCATGACGATTCCGAAGGTGATTTCGATAGCGGTGGCAGGAAAGTGCATGAGGCATGGATGTAGTGCCTACTTGGCCCACGTGAAGATGTGGATGCGCCAACATCACAATTGACCGACGTACCGGTGGTGTGTGACTTTCCAGATGTGTTTCACAAAGACTTACCAGGAGTGCCACCTGACCGCGAGATCGAGTTACAGATTGATTTGATACCCAGTGTCCAACCTGTTGCTAAGGCACCGTATCGGTTGGCTAGCAACTGCAGGAGTTACTTGATAAGGGGTTCATTCGACCGAGTATCTCTCCTTGGGGTGCTCCGGTCTTATTTGTGAAGAAGAAAGACGGTAGCATGAGGATGTGTATCGACTACCGTGAGCTGAATAAGTTGACAGTAAGGAACCGGTACCCGTTACCGAGAATTGATGATTTGTTTGATCAGCTTCAAGGTGCCAGTTGGTTCTCGAGGATAGACATTCAATCTGGCTACCATCAGTTAAAGGTAAAGGAGCAGGATGTTCCTAAAACAGTTTTTCGCACGCGTTATGGGCATTACGAGTTTCTCGTTATGTTTTTTGGTTTGACTAATGTGCCAGCTGCTATTATGGACTTGATGAATCGAGTGTGTCGGCCGATGTTTGATAAATCAGTGATTGTGTTTATTGATGATATTCTGATTTATTCAAAGAGCGAGAATGAGCACGCTGGTCATATTTGGGAGGTTTTGGAGACGTTGAGAAAGGAGAAGTTGTATGCCAAATTCTCCAAGTGCACGTTCTGGTTGTGCGAAGTCCAGTTCTTGGGTCATGTAGTGAATCCCGAGGGAATCATGGTGGACCCAGCAACGGTGGAGGCGGTGATGCAATGGAAGTCTCCAAAGACGCCATCCGAGATACGTAGTTTCTTGGGTTTGGCGGGTTATTACATAAGATTTATCCAAGACTTCTCTAAGATAGCTTCTCCGTTGACTAAATTGACCCATAAGGATGTAAAGTTTGTATGGGGTCAAGCTCAAGAGAAGGCGTTTGAGAAGTTAAAGGTGAGATTGACTAAAGCTCCTGTCTTGTCGTTACCCGATGGAAACGAAGATTTGCGTGGTTTATTCAGATACTTCCTATTCGGGGTTAGGATGTGTGTTGATGCAGAGAGGAAAGGTTATAGCCTATGCATCCTTACAGTTGAAAGTTCATGAAGTTAATTACCCTACTCATGACTTGGAGCTAGCGGCCGTGGTCTTTGCGTTAAAGATTTGAAGGCACTACTTTTACGGGGCGAAGTGCACCATATTCACTGACCATAGGAGCTTGAAGTATTTCTTTGAGCAGAAAGATTTGAACATGAGGCAGAGGAGATAGTTGGAGCTCATAAAGGACTATGATTGCAAGATCCATTCCCATCCGAGCAAAGCCAACGTGGTGGCGGATGCCCTTAGCCGAAAGGAAAGACCCGAGCCGATTCAAGTGTAGGCTTACCAGCTAATTATGACCTCTGATGTGATGAAGTAGGTCAAGGAGTTTCAAGATGAGACATTGAAAGAAGATTATCTTAACTCTAAAAGAATGAGAGGCCTGGTCGCGGAGTTGGGTGAAAACACACTTGGTGTTAGGACCCGACTTGGACGAATGTGGATTCCTCGTTACGGGGACTTACGTGGGAGGATTTTAAACGAAGCTCATAAGACTCGATACTCCATTCATCCCGATGCTACAAAGATGTATCAAGACATGAAGAAAGATTATTGGTGGCCGGAATGAAGCGTGATGTGGTGGAGTATGTGAGTAAATGCCTTACTTGATTGCAAGTGAAGGCAGGGCATGAGAAGCCGTATGGGAAGATCCAACCTTTGGATATACCAGAATGGAAGTGGGAGCATATCACCATGGAATTTATTACGATGCTACCGTGTACCGCGCGTGGATATGATGCTATATGGGTGATAGTTGATCGTTTGTTGAAGAGTGCTCACTTCCTATGGATCTGCGAGACATATTCATCCGAGAGGTTGGCGGATCTGTTCATCAAAGAAATTGTAACTCGTCATGGTGTGATGGTGTCTATTGTGTCCGATCGTGCCACCCGGTTTACATCTAAATTTTGGAAGAAATTCCAAGATGCAATGGGGACGAGGTTACATATTAGCACGGCTTATCATCCTTAGACGGATGGTCCATCGGAAAGGACCATTCAGACGTTGGAGGATATGCTTAGGGCATGTGTCATTGACTTTGGAGGAACTTGGGATGACCACATACCATTAGCTGAGTTCTCATATAACACTAGCTATTATGCCAGTATTGGTATGCCTCCTTATGAGATGCTATACGGTAGAAGATGTAGAACACCCGTGTGTGGCGGTGATATCGACCATAAAGAGTTAGGGAGCGTCGAAGTGGTTGAGGTTGCGACTGAGAAGCTGGAAAAGGATCAAGGCCTTCATGAAGGCAGCTAAAGATAGGCAAAAATCGTATGTTGATAATAGACGTAGACCGATTGAGTTCCAGGTGGGGATAGAGTTATGTTGAAGGTCTCACCTTGGAAGGGTACCATTCAGTTCAGAAAGCGGGGCAAGTTGAGCCCGAGATACATAGGGCCTTTCGGAATCATTGCCCGAGTAAGAGAGGTGGCCTATAGATTGGAGTTACCATATGAGTTAAGTGGAGTTCACCCGACATTCCATGTATCTCATCTGAGAAAGTGTTTAGCAGACGAGGATATGATTGTTCCACTAGAGGATATCAAGGTAGATGAACGACTTAATTATGTGGAGCAACCAGTGGCGATCATTGATCGTAAAGAGAGAAGGTTAAGGAATAAGTGGTTCCTCTTGTGCGTGTACAGTGGAAGCACAGGAAGGGATCCGAGTCTACGTGGGAGACAGAGGAGGAAATGAGATAGCATTACCCACAATTATTTCAGGAATAACAGGTTTCGGGGACGAAACCTATATAAGGGGGGTGGACTTGTAACACTCGGTTATTTTAATATTCATGGAAGAAGAATAAAAGTGGAGGTAAAGAAAGAAATGCTATCTAACCCAAGTTCAGGGGTTGAAAGTGTGTAAAGTACAAACTTATTATAGTTTTGTACAAAAGTAGCATGTTCGCCCATGCCATGCCACTTTTCACATTTTCTGCCAATTATAGAGAGAGAAAGAAGCAAAGTAGAAAGCTCTTGGGTTTTGAAGAAGAACAAGAAGAAAAGCGTGAATTCAAGCTAAGAATTCATGTGTTTATGATGTTCTTAAATGGTTTTATCCTCGGTTGTATGCTTATATGTGTTGTATGTATTCAGGTGTGTGTTTGGGTGGGTTTTTAGGCGGTTGAACTCTGTTGCAAACGGGTTTTTGAAGAAGTCATAACCAAAGGCTGCCAAGGTGAGTTGTAGAACTCCCTTTTACTTGTTTTTAACTGCTTTAGGGCTAGATATGCATGTATGAACATTTTTATAAAGTTGGGTTTTATACCCGTATGTGTGTATGTTGTTGGTGGGGTTTGATTTTGGGCTATGTATTGTTTGATGAGGTTATGCTTACGTTCCTAAGGCTTAGAATGTAAGATTTGTGCTTAGAACAGATTATATGATGTTTGGGGACTGATTTATGATGTTTAGAAGGTATTAGGCTGCTCATGCGCCTAAATAGTGGCTCATGCGCCCAACTGAAAATAACTGCCTAAGTGTTCCCATGCACCTAAAACCTCATGCGGCTAAATAGTACTCATGCGCCTATAAATAGGCTGAAATTGACTAAGTGTTCATACGCCCAGATAGTTCATGCGCTTGCATAGTGCCCATGCGCCTAGAATTGCCCAGAATAGACTAAGTGTTTCTCATGCGCCCCAATAGTGCCAATGCACCTAAGTGTTCCTCATGTGCCTGGAAGGTCATACGTCTGCATAGTGCTTATGCGTCTGCATAGTACTCATGCGCCTAAGGACTTGGGAGGTTACAGGGGCTATGTAAGTTGACTTTTGAAGTCATAGATGATACGATGGGCATTGTATGATGATGTACGCTTATGCATGATGGTATGTATGATATATGTTATGATGTTGCCTTGTATGGCTATTGGGATTCAACAATGGAATAAACTAAAGTTTTCCAAATCATAATTACAGCCAACTAAAGATCTCATTGTACAAGTTCAGAGACCAATTTGATTACAACAAAAACAACAATACAAGATAATTCAACATGACAAAGTCAAGATCAAGACAATTAGAGAAGTCAAAATTAGGTCATGTTGTAATAATAATATAAATAGACTCACTAGAGCATTTTCGCAAGTGTGGCTTTTGTGTGTGTGTTTTTCATGGTGTAAATCACCATCCAAGGAGAAATCCTCTCCTTTGGGTGGGTTTGATTTCACCAGCCATATATGATTCTCATTGTAACTTGTTATCAACATCAATGAAATCATAACATTATTATTATCCATTTCTTTGTTCTTTGATTTACACACGTCCACCCATCTTAATTTTGATTTTTAGATCAGAACGAGATGAATCCTAAGATCCAAGCTCAATGAATCTGAAATATTGATTTAGCAAAATGGTATCAGAGTTGTTGGTTGCTGGATTTATCTAGTTTTCAGATATGATTTTAGCTTTAATGATGTCAAGAACAATGAAGAAAACAAGAAAAATGAAAAACAAAGTCCATGTTCATCAAAAACCCATCTGTTCATACCCAAAATCAGAAGAAAAACAAACAAATCGGTTCAACTATGGTACAATTTGAAGAATCATGAACATGTTCATGATTATTCCTTCAAAATTCGATGCAATTGAACAAGGTTAACATCAAAAAAAGAAGAAAACACATTTGTTCATCTCAAAATCAAGAAGAAAAATCATCAAGATTTGTTCTAATATGGTACGATTTGAAGAAATATAATCATTCACTGGATTATTCCTTAAAAATTCGATGCATTTGAACATGATTATCATTAAAAACAAAGAAAAGATGAAGAAATGGAAGTTGCTGCTGATTTCTCGACCTGCACTACAGTGTGAAATCGTTATTGTTCAAGTCTGAAAAGAAATGCGGATGAAAAAAAACAAATGCGGATGAAGCTTCATCAAATGCGGATGTGTTATACACAAATGCGGATGACTTGTCACCAAATAGGGATGACTTGGCAACAAATGCGGATGAATTGGCACCAAATGCGGATAACTTGTCACAAATGTGGATGGCTTGGCAACAAATGCGGATGCCTTATCACCAAATGCGGTTGACTTATAAAAAAATGCGGGTACTTTAAGCACAAATGTGGATGCTTTGAAATCAAATGCGGATGGATTGAAATCAAATGTGGATGCTTTGCAAACAAATGCGGATGCTTTGCAAACAAATGAGGATGAGTTAGCAAAGAAATGCGGATGTGTTGCAAGAAATGCTTATGAATAGATAATGAACAAGACTTAAAAAGAACATGAATATGGATGATTGCAACCAACAAGCACATCCATTTTGATCATGAAAAAAAAGTACAGAAATCAATTTTGGTCACTTTTTCACAGATTCATCCAAGGACTTGTACAACTATCAGATGCCTTTTTTGAAGTACTTGGGCTCACATATTTTCTGATGATGTTTTGCACCCATGTTTGATTACTGAGCAGATAGTTAGCCGGACTTTAATCATGGGAGTACTCATTATCTGAAAAATGTCATTTATCAAGTTATTTCAAAAGAGTGGAAGTGTGTTAAACATTGATTCATGTTCCTGATGTTGTTTGTTGAAGTTCAAAGCCTCACCATATGCCTAATACATTCTAATCCTTGAGTTGTGATATGAACTTTAATCCAAAAATGATACAACCCATATCCAATACTAAGAAGTATTCTCATGAGATTCTAACCTTTGTCAGAAATATACTGGGAGGGGCTTAATCTGAGGGGGAGCATATCAGTGAATTGTGTTAGAACATCAGTTGATCAAGAAGATATGTGACAGAGAAGATCTTCAAATTCAAGTTTTAGCAAGCATCGGTTTGGGGGAGTATTGTGGGGATTCAACAATGGAAAACTGAAGCTTACCAAATCATAATTACATCCAACTGAAGATCTCATTGTACAAGTTCAGAGACCAAGTTTATTACAACAAAAACAACGATACAAGACAATTCAACATGACAACGTCAAGATCAAGACAATTTGAAAAGTCAAAACTAGGTCATGTTGTAATAATAATATAAATTGACCCACTAGTGCATTTTTGCAAATATGGCTTTTGTGTGTGTGTTTTTCATGGTGTAAATCACCATCCAAGAAGAAATCCTCTCCTTTGGGTGGGTTTGATTTCACCAACCATCTATGATTCTTATTGTAACTTGTTTATCAACATCAATGAAATCATAACATTATTATTATCCATCTCTTTGTTCTTTGATTCACACACGTCCACCCATAATTATTTTGGATTTTAGATCTGAACGAGATGAATACTAAGATCCAAGCTCAATGAATCTGAAATATTGATTTAGCAATGGCGATGTTTGTATGTTATGATGATGTTCCTTACTATGTATGATTATTTTTCCTGTGGTTTTACGTTGAATGTTAATGAATGAAATGAAAATTATTATGTAACGTAAAGTGCAAGATAATGAAAAGAGGAATAAAACGAAAGAATGCATGAACTAATGAATGAATGAAAGTATGAAATGCTTGCAAGCAAACGTATTGAGGTTCACACCCAATGAAGGGTGTTAGCTCAACTGTGTGCGGGTTAGCTACCCCAGAAGGATGCACACTAGGGTCTAATCCTTGTGATTGACCATATGTATGGTATTCTTGCCGCTTGCCCCAGGTACTGGAGTCAGCTTCTTGCACAATGTTCGAGGTCTATAAAAGACCTCAGGCCCAGTGACCAGCTTCGTGCACAATGTTCGGGGTATAGCATATGGAATTGATACGGAATGAAAGAGAAAAGATAAGTGGTGAATGTACTTGCCCTAGGTACTAGAGTCAGCTTCGTGCACAATGTTCTACGTCTATGAAAGACCTCAAGCCCAGCAACTAGCTTCGTGCACAATGATCGGGGTAATGTACATGTCATCGAATGTAACGAACATACGAATGAAAGTAAGAATGTTATGTATGGAAGTGAACTAAAATGAATGATCATGACGTATGATGAATGAACGAAAGTTAACGAATGACTGATGAAGATATTAATGATATTATCTATGTGTACATACGATGTGTGACCACATACAAAAGTAAACAGCGGATTTAAATGAAAGTAAATCATGTTTTGTTTTAAAACTAGAACTAACTCAGTAACACTGACTTTTATGTCTTACCAGTTGGCAGGTAAAGGTTACTAACGATGGCACAGGGCCGCTACTTGGCTTATTTTGGATGGTATTCCCTTGTATAATGTTTTTGCATTGTAATGCGAACAAACGATGTTTTGTAAGGAATGTTGTATTAATTTGCAAAAGCATTTATAATGAAATGAGAAAAAGTTATTTTAATGTTTCCGCTGTAGTGTTTTATTAAAGTTAATGTAATTATAGGTTTTATGTGCGATGATTGACCAGCTGTAAGCATCCCGGGAGTGTGGCCTTATAGTGTTGCATAGTGTTCTTTGTGATAGAGATAACATAATTGTTATCTATGTCGATGGGAGTCTCTTTGAATTTGAATCCACAGTCCAACATCTGATTCTGAATTCAAGGCACTTCAGCATTAGTAGTTGATGAACAAACATATGATTGTTTCTTGCATTGCCATGAGACTATCCTTCCACCAAAGAATTAACATCCCCCTAATATAGACTTTGCAGTCATGTTGCAGCCACCATAGTCACTATCTGTATAAGCATACAAATTGATATAAGAAATCTTTGGATACATAAGACCTAGTTTTGGAGCACCTTTGAGATATTCAATAATCATTTTCACAACAATAGGTGTGACATCTTAGGGTTGGCTTGATACCTTGAACAGGTACATGTGACAATATGATTTTAGGCCTGCTTACTATGAGGTACATAAGAGACCCAATCAAAGCCCTATGAAGATGTGAATCCACACACTCCCCCTCAAGATCAGGCACATGAGAGTGGTTTCTTGCTATGAGTGTCTTTTGCAACCTTACATTTAATCATGTTGAATCTTGTATGTCTTGTACATACTTTGACTAACTTATAAAGATGTCATTGTTAACCTGCTTCACTTGATTTCCTAAAAAGAA
Source organism: Flaveria bidentis (assembly GCA_018326385.1). Taxonomy (NCBI): domain Eukaryota; kingdom Viridiplantae; phylum Streptophyta; class Magnoliopsida; order Asterales; family Asteraceae; genus Flaveria; species Flaveria bidentis. The sequence continues at coordinate 7,742 of BJCM01081482.1, read as the reverse complement.
AATGAGTTCTCCCATGGTACTAATTTCAAATCTATTTTTAATTAGCTTTTCAAACTCTTTATAGAGCTTTGGATTAAGTGACACAAAAATTATGTCATCTACATAAACTTGAACCAACATTAAGTTATTTCCTATTCCTTTGATGAAGAGTGTTCCATCCTTTATACCCTCTAGTAAACATGCTGGTAGAGATACCGAGATAGTATCTCATACCACTTTTTTAGATCTTGGTGGCCTCCCTATAAACAACTTTATCAAGCTTGTAGGCATAATCAAGATGATTTGGGTTTTCCAAACGAGGTGGTTCTTTGACATACACCTCCTTATCAATGAACCTATATTAGAAAGCACAATTGACATGAAGTTGGTAGACCATGAAATCGATGGTTCTAATAAAAGCAAGGAATATCCTAACAGCTTCAAGTCCTGCCATTGGAGTAAAAACACCTGTATAGGCAATACATTCTTCTTATGTGTATCCTTAAACAACTAGACTAGCTTTATTCTTGATGAGAAGTCCTCTATCATATTTCTTGTTCCTAAATACCCATTTGGTACCTATGGTGGTCTTCACTTGAGGAAGAGGACATAAGTTGCTAACCTTTTCTGTTTTGAATTGAAGCATCTCCTCCTTGTATGGCTTTAACCCTACTACCATCCTTCAAAGCTTTATAAACATTCTTGGGCTCTATCTGGGACTATAAACAAGAGTATATACAAACATTTTTGAAATGGGTTTGTCCTTTTGTTCACATCGTGTGTCAACATCTCCAATGATGTTTGTAGTCAGGCATTACTTATGGATCCTAAATTGAGGAATCATAAAAAGTTGATTAGACAAATCCAAATTTGTGAAATTCATTTCTTATCAAGAAAAGCTTGATCTAATAAGCGTGTGGCATCATTGATGGTGTCTTCTATGGAGTGGTTACCAACATCAAGAAATTCTTCATCACTATCGCCACCTCTATTTCTACCTACATTAGAAGTTACTTCATTTGACTTATTTGCCTCTGAGCTATAATTTTTAGGCACATCAGATGTATCAGCTGAATTTGTCATGGTGGTGATGATTGGTACTTCATCTGGATGGTTACTTACCATTGGAGGTGAATTTGTTTTCTTGCTTGGTCTTCTCAAATCAAATCTTGGGTTAGGATCTCATGTTGATAGGTTATCTGTAGATCTTGAAACATTCTCACAATATTTATTAAAACATTTTGTAACTAAATTAAGATCAAATAACCAATCGGGAACAGAAACTTTGATATTAGGAATGTGCTCATTGAAGGTCACATTTGCTAACTTATCAAGTACTCTAGTTCTAACATTGTATTCTCTATAAGACTTAGTTTGGGAAGAGAATCCAATAAAGTGTCCATCATCTTATTTCTTAACAAATTTGGCTAATTGATCTTTAGTATTCAAGATAATGCAACGAAATCCAAATGTTATGAGAAAACCAATGAAACGCCTCTATTTGTGTCACAACTCATAAGGATTCTTCCCATGATTCTTAACTATTAAAACTTTTTTTTGCACATATTAGGCAGTGTTGACTCCCTCTACCAAGAAGGTGATAGGAAATTTAGAGTCAGATAACATGGCTCTTATAGCTTTAATAAGTATCATGTATCTCTTCTCAGTAACACCAGTTTGCTAAGGAGTCCTAGGAGAACTATATTGTCTTATAATACCCTTTTCATCACAAAAGTTATCAATGATTCCGTTCTTGAATTCAGTTCCTTGATCATGTCTTATGGTCTTGACCTTATGATCATATTGATTCTCAAATTTCAGAATGATGTTCTTCAAGATCTCAAGAGTCTCATCCTTAGTTCTAAGGAAGAAGACCCAAGTGGATTTTGTGAAATCATATGTGATCACCAAACAATATGAGGTCCTTCTTAGACTCATTACACTAATAGGGCCAAAGAGATCCATGTGTAATAAGTGTAGGAGTATAGTTATGTAGTTCTCCTTCCGTTTGCCTTAAGAGACACTTTGTGTTACTTCCCTTTCAGACATGCAGCACAATGTTCATCACTTGTAAACTCTTTCTTTAGCATTATAGTTACAGATTCATTCTTAATTAATTTATTCATGTTTTGAAAGTTTACATGGCATATTCTTTTATGCAAGAGGAAAAACGCATCACTCTTTGCTTTAGATAGAAAGCAAGAAACTTCTTCTCAAGGGAATGTTTACTGTAAATCCATCTTGTATATGATCCTTTTTAGGGCTTTAAGCATGATAAGCTCTTGAGGGATGACCACCCTAGGCTTAGGAACAATGCACTCATGCTCAGTGAAAAACACGTTGTGACTTTGATCACAAAACTATGATACAGTTAGTAGATTGTACCCAAGCTCCTTGACAAAGTTTACCTTCTCTTTGCTGAGCTTACCATTTGTAATGTAACCACATCAATCTCCACCAAAAGCATCTACACTTCAACAATTTTCTAAATGTTTTGAAGCAAAAAACCATTACCTATCATAGGAACAACCACTATCAATGATACATATATTCCTCTTGGTGTTTAGTTATTCCTACCTAAATGGAGATGGTTAGTTATTCCTACATAGTGATTGATCCTATAATTAGGCTTTGAGGATCATTTGCTGTTGTTGATGAATAAATTTCAATCATATGGTCTTCCTTTACCTTCTACACCATCTTTGGAAGATTAGATTTGACCTTTAACACTTTGGAATTTTTGATGACTTTTGAAGTTTTGAAGACTAGACATTCAGAAGAATTTGGATCCACTATAGCAGACTTCAGTGCTTTGGAAGCATTCCTTTCTTCTAAGACCAAATATTCTTCCATAGGAAAGTTTTCACTTGTCTTCTTGTTCACTTTGGAGCTTTTGAAAGGAAAATATGTTCCATCTAAAGCTATGCACTTCTTCTTATTCTTAGAAGTTTTCTTCTTGGTCATGTCTATAGTAATTTTGAGATTGTAGTGGAAATCCTTGGCAAGATGAAAAGTAGTACCACACATGATGCAATAAATTGTCTTCCTTATGAGAATATTATTATGAGTAAAAGACTAAGCTTGATAACTTTCCACTTCCATCTTCATATTCATAGTAGATGCAACAGGTTTCTTAGGGTGACGCTTGCTCTTAGAACTAGATGGTTCAAGCTGTGTAGTAGTGGTGCACAGCTGATCAAGCTTTTTTCTTCATCGGGATGAGTTGGACATGAACTAGAAATCCTAGTACTAGAGTCTATAGTCAAGTCTTCAACCTTTACCACTTCAGATCCTACTTAGATAAAGAGTTATTTCTACTTGGAGTTGAACATGGCCTTGATTTCTTGAGCCTTCTTTGATCTTCCCTGATTCTTTCCTCTCCTCAGAAGAATAGTTATCCTTCTTAGGATTATCTTACTCATTCACTTAAAATCCATCCTGAGCTCTCTCCTATTCATCTTCATCTTCTTCTTAAATGGGGTCTATGAGGGGGGGCTCGTATTGACAAGTTCCACACCTTAGACAACTTACAAACAGTAGAGCGTGTGGAGGAGCTATCTCAGTAAATATTAGTCCCTACTTATTTTGATTACAAATCTTTGCATGGAAGGATAAGGATATAATGTTCTTAAAGGTTTCTTCTTCAAGAACATGATTTTTTGCCCCGACTTTACTAATCACAAGCTCAGCCTAGCATACAGTTAACTTGGTAATGAGATCTTTGATCTGAGTCCTGTAATTGGTGTGTTCATGCTTAAGAGTTGAAATGGTTTTCTCAAGACCTTCAATTGTAACTTTATAATCATTTTCAATTCTTTTAAAATTAGCTTTTAACATATTTAATGACTCAAGATCATATCTCATTTCCAAGTAGTAGGAACTGTATCTATTAACTTTAGCAATACATTTAGGAGCACAAAGATGTTCCAATATCTTGGCTTCTTCATAATCAACCATGAGTGCTTTGTTTGGAGATGTATCTTCACCCTGAAAGCTCAAAGCCTTCTTCTTTAATGGATCTTTACTTTATACCATTTCATTAGGAAATTAATGGCAGTGGGCTATCAAGCATAGCTATTGCAGCTTGCTGCTTGGGCTTCTTAGTCTGTGGAGCTCTATTAGTGTAGTATGGTCTGGATGGTGCTTGGCCACCATTTGTCCTTGGTGCCTTACACTCCATAGCAAAGTGTCCTATTTTGTTACAATTGTAACACCTCACCTTGCTTTCATCCAGCCCAAATTTTCCACTGATTGCATTGTTAGGAAACATTTTGTATGTCCTCTTGTAGAACTTTTTGGCTCTATAAATAAGAAAAGCTATATGCTGGACTATCTCCATATACTCAAGGTCATCTGGATGAATACAGTCCAAGTTTTCAAGAGTGAATAGAAAGTTTCCACTGTTTTCATCAGTAGACACAAAGGCTTGAAAAAAGCTTGTCTCTTGAAATAGGTTTCCTTGGATGTAGCTCTCCCTTGGTGTCTTCAAAAAGCTGATGAAATGACCCTTTTTGAGTTTTCAGGGTAGCAAATGAGATGATGTTGTGGTTCTCTGCAATCTCTTTTAACCACATGAAAGGTTGAACTCTACTAATTGTTGAAGTTTCCAGATGGATTTTGCATGTTCATATCCAAGTCATGCCTACTTGAAATGGCTACAGTAGTTATTTTGAACGAATAATGGATATGTAGGAATAAGGTGTTTGAAAGTGTGATCAAAACAAACAAGTCATTTGTTGAAAGGTGACTTCAAGGAAATCAATAGCTTGAAGCTTTGATACCACTTGTTGGATCGGGTTATAAATTAATAAGACTTTCTAGTGATTGGCAGATGACAAATACAGAATCTAAGTCAACTTTCTACTAACAAACACAATTACTTTGATTAAAGTAATGACACTAGATATTCTATCAAAGTATTCACATAATAATTTTATGATTACAATGAATATTAATACCTGATAACAGGTGGGCAAATAAACTAAATGTTAGGATCGTGTATTGAACGAAATACTAACTGATTAACGTGTATACCGAATCAAATAGTGTAGAATCCTATTTGATTGGCGATCCAATCAGTGAGAACGCACGTAGAAACAATTATGTATTGAATCTAAACATTAAGAATCGATTAGGAATCGATCTACTACAATCTATGAACTTGGAGTATGTTCATAGAGGTCTCTGGACGGCTAGGGTACGTCTGGAGTCGAAGTGTATTCAATGCTTACGTTTTTCCACGAATTAGGTGGTATTTATAGGTTAGGGTTGCTTATTCGGGCGACTGAACCATTAGCATGGTTCAGTCGTGCGATTGAGTCATGCGGTTGATCCATTTGCACGACTGAGTGTTTAGTCCTATGACTGTGCCAATCTTATGTTACTATCATATGACTAATCCAGTCTCCTGGTTCAGTCGTGCGACTGAGTCATTCGCATGAAGTTGTTCATGCGTGTGGTCCATTAGCATGGGCCATTCGCATGATAACTTCATATTATTATGTTTGAATGTATTCGATATCATTACATTATTTATACTAGTTCAAACAACCACAAACCAATATAATTAAGTCAATAAGCGTTAAACAACTCATTAATTAAATATTAAACATGATAAACACAACCGAACATTTACATTTCAATAAGTACCCAACTGTTACATAAGTGTAAGACACTAAAGACATATTACATTGAATTCAGAAACTAGGGACACATGTATCTACAAACTCCCCCTTGGACCTAGTTTCATCTAATCTCTTACCATCTTCATAACCTCTTAATACTTCTTGTACTTCTCCTCTCTTGTGACTCCTACGTGTATCTCAAAAGCAAAGCAGAGTCTTATCACGTTCTTAAACTGTAGAGCGTGTACAATATCTTGAGAGTCATAGAACAATGGCCACTTGTATAATGTGTATACATCATCTGCAGACAAGTTGGTAAGCCGCATTGGGTCAAACACCCTGATGGTTTCCATTATACAATTCTTTTTCAAAACTATGACTGCCTCTCCTGTCCTCCAAGCATAGTACCAACATTTGAAGTGTGGAGTGAAGTCCTGTGGAATTTCCCATAGTGGGATCTTAGACATGGTGCGCGGAGGACTCCACTTCAGCACTATTTTCGGTTTTCCAGTTATGGCATCAACCTCAGACCTTCTGACATACCTTGTTGGTTGTTGAGGTTTGAAGTTGACCCATCTAGTGTGGTACTCTCTCTTTAGAGCTGCTTCAAACCAGCTAGACATCTTGCGTGGATCAGCGTATAGCAATTTCAGCTTCGCTAACTGGTTAAGCTCAAATCAGGAAGAGTCTTTAGGTCGTGTGGGAACCTAAAATACTCAATCCCTTTCTCACGTTTAACTGCATAATCGTTGAGATCTTCAAAATATACCCACGCGATGATTTTGCCCAACACCTTGTGATGTTTCTTCTCTTTGTATAGCTTGGTGTAGACAGTCGACTTTGAAGCACTGTGTTGGGCTCTTATTTCTTCAAAGCATGCAGCCCACTCAGCCTTTCTGATATTGGCTTCAGCTTCCGAGGCTTGGGCCTTATCTTCAGTCTTGTCCGACTGTTGTTCCAGTTTATCCAGAGTCTCAAAGGTTTCACTGACTAGATTGTCTCCCAAATTGGGAATGACATTACCCATATTGTCAGTGTACTCTGGATAATGCTGGTTAGTGACATCTTCAATCTCGATTTCATCAACGTTGTTGAGCTCGTCGTCACTTTCCACATGGACTGTTGGAGCATCCTTGACTATCTCATCGGGATTGAGCTTGAACATTTCTGCAATTTGCTCGTCAGTGAGATTGTGAATGATCTCTTCTTCTTTAGGAGTGTACATCACCGATCTCCTGACTATTCCCTATAGATCAAGAATCAACGTGAGTTGAGTCTTGATCTGTTGGAGGGGAGTAACATCATATTCATCCCTCTGAAAATTTGGATCTGCTTGATTTAGACATGCAACAAACCAATCATTAGTTAATAATCAAAACAGAAACATTAACATTAAATATAAACATTCATTACATTAATTTGATACTAGATTCAAATACAAATTATTTAAAGAGCATAAACAACTAAGTATTACTCTAGTCTTGGATCATATGCTCTTTGCTGACGGGGCGGATGTGGAGGCACCTTGGTCTTGTGCTTTCTTTGTCCTCCTCTCACTTGCAGATGTGGCACCCGCAACAGATGTATCATCTTCATCATCATCAACATCATCATCACTAGAATCATCACCAGCATCAATATCATCCTCAATGTCATCACCATCATCATCATCATCATCACTATCATCATCACTATCATCTCCATCACATTCTTTGATTTTTAAGGGCTCATCCTTTGATCCCTTGAGCCACAGCATGATGGTCTTGTTGGTTGTCTCCAACTCCTCTATCCTTTTAGCTGATTGGGCATGTTGCTCCCGGAGTTGGGACATCTCTACGCTCTATGCAACCCTCTGTTGTGCCTGCTACTCTATCTTCTGTGCCTACTGAGATATCTGCATAGATTGGGCAGCAGTAAGGTCTACTAGCTGACGAATCTGAGCAGTCTTCTCATCATCGGCAACCAACAGCTTCAGCACCATACGGTTAAGTGCCGAGAGTCGTTCCTCTACCCCACTAGGAGGTAGAGAGGACCCAAATGGATAGGAAGGGTATGACGATGGTCCAGCATGGTGGCTAGTGGTGGTGGTGGTGGCAGTGGTGAAGATTGGGGGTGGTATAGATGAAGGTGGTGGTGGAT
>BJCM01081466.1:0-16838 GCA_018326385.1 Flaveria bidentis | reverse complement strand
AGCATCAAGAAAAGGAAACACTTATGTTTTGGACATGAACAACACCTCACTCACAAGACATGAAACATGCCTCCTATCTAAGTCATCAGAAGATGAATCTCAATTGTGGCATAGAAGGCTTGTCCATTCTAACATGAAGAAAATGAACAAATTGGTGAAAAATGACTTAGTCATTGGACTGCCAAAGAAAGAGTTTCATTGCTTAACTTATTGTTCTTCTTGTTAAAAAGGAAAACAACATAGAGTGTCTCATAAATCCAAAGTTGTCAATAAAAATACTACACCACTCAAATTGCTTCACAAGAATCTATTTGGATCTACCAATGTGATGAGCATTGGAAAGAGACAATATTGTTTGGTGATAGTTGATGATTTCACTAGATTTACATGGGTCTTTTTTCTTAAAACAAAAGAGTGAAACATCAGAAACATTAATGGACTTTGTCATCAAGATTGAGAATCAACTTGATGTAAAAGTTAAAATTTTTAGGAGTGATAATGGTACTGAATTTATCAATTCTGACTTGGATTCCTTTTGCAAGACCAAAGGTATTGCAAGGCAATTAAGTGCACCAAGAACTCCACAACAGAATGGAGTTGCTGAAAGAAGAAATAGAACACTTATTGAAGCAGCAGAACAATGCTAGCTGAATCATAATTGCATATCACCTTTTGGGCTGAGGCAATGAATACTGCTTGCAATGTTCAAAATAGAACATTAATTGTTAAAGAACATAACAAAACACCTTATGAGCTTTTATTTAAAAGAAAACTTTACATAGGATATCTTAGAGCTTTTGGGTGTCATGTATCTGTTTTAAACATAAAAGAATCATTGGCAAAATTTTCAGAAAAAGCCTATGATGGTTTCTTTGTTGGATATTCTTCAACATCTAAATCTTATAGGATATATATTCCACAACATAACATCATGGAAGAAATTCCTAATGTATCTTTTGATGAATCTGTATTTATTAAATAAGTTAAAGGATCATCATTGTTGTTTGATATAGATGCTTTAACATAGTCATTTAACTATGGTTATTTGAACAATGCAGGAACTGATGATACATGCTATCCATTTGTTCCACCCAATATGAATGAAGTGACATTATCTCTTGGTCCTCTAAGGATTCACACATCCTTAGATGAAACACTTCATTAGCAGTTGCTGACATTGCATCCGCAGATAAACATTGTGCATCCGGAGATGTGAATGTTGTCCCTGCAACTACTCCATGCTCTCAAGTGGATGCAACAAACATTGGAAATGTGTCATCAAGTCATCACTTATCATCCATAGAAGTTCCTGTAACTTCTACGGAAGAGCAAAATGTTTCCAGAGAAGCCCCTACAACTCCTACGGAAGACACCCATGATGTTATTGATGTTCGACCTACGGAAGAACATTCAACACCCAATGTTGAACAATTTGACTACTTTCAAAATGCTCAATTTGGTTTGGATCAGTCTGGAACAACGGATGTGACTAACTTGGAATCATCTATTCTAGTTGAATCAACTTCATCAACAAGAATCCATAAGAATCATCTAGTCAACAACATTATTGGAGATCCTGCAAAAAGAACTACAAGAAGCCAAAGTGGTACTACCAACATTTGTCTTTTCACTTGCTTTCTTTCACAAGTGGTTCCTCCAAACATCACTGTTGCTTTAAAGGACAATAGATGGATTGAAGATATGCAAGAAGAGCTTTAACAATTTAGAAAGCAAAAAGTGTGGTCTCTAGTTTATTTACATGAAGGCCAACATCCTATTGGAACTGGATGGCTCTTCAAAAATAAACTGGATGATAGAGGGATTTTTGTAAGAAATAAAGCAAGGTTGATTGCTCAAGAATACACACAAGAAGAATGAATAGACTATGATGAAGTTTTGCACCAGTTGTAAGAATTGAAGCCATAAGAGTGTTCCTAGCTTATGCATCATATAAGAAGTTCACTTTGTATCAAATAGATGTCAAGTGTGCCTTCTTATATGGGAAAATTGATGAGGAAGTTTATGTGTCACAAACCCCTAGTTTTGAAGATCCTCACTACCATCACAGGGTATACAAACTTGATAAAGCCTTGTATGGTCTTCACCACGCACCAAGAAAGTGGTATGAAACAATATCATCTTTCCTGCTCAAGCATGGATACAAAAGGGGAACCATTGATCAGACTCTCTTCCTCAAAAAAGAACATCAAGATCTTTTGGTTGTTAAAATATATCTTGATGACATTATATTTGGATCAACAAATAAGAGATTGTGTGTAAACTTTGAAGAATTGATGAAATCAGAGTTTCAGATGAGCTCAATGGGAGAATTAACTTTCTTTCTTGGTCTTATAGTTCATCAAAAGACAGATGGGATTTTCATCAATCAAGAAAAATACATACATCAAATATTGAAGAAATACAATCTTCCTTATGCATCTTCATGCAAAAGCCAACCTCAACAATTGAAAAGATTGTACCTGATCCTTTAGGAAAATCTATTGATCAAAGAATATATAGATCAATGATAGGATCCCTTATGTATTGAACTGTTAGTAGACCTGAAATTATGTTTGTTGTATGTGTTTGTGCTAGGTACCAATCAGATCCAAAAGAATTTCATCTGAATGCTGTGAAAAGGATCTTCAGATATCTCAAAGGAAAACCAAGACTTGGTCTTTGGTATCCAAAAGATGGTGCCTTCACACTCTACTCATATTCAGACAATGACTATGGTGGATGCAATAGCAACAGAAAATCCACAACTGGTGGATGTCAATTCATAGGACCACGACTAGTTTCATGGCAGTGCAAGAAGCAAACCAATGTATCTGTATCCACAGCTGAGGCTGAGTACATAGTTGCTTCAGCCGGTTGCTCTCAAGAGCTTTGGTTACAAAATCAATTGCTTGACTATGGTTACAATTTCCTTCAAACTTCAATTTACATAGACAATTCAGTTTCTATGTTTATAACTGCTAATAGTAAAACAAAGCATATTGAAATAAGATACCATTTTCTGAGAAATTGCTCAGAAAAAAGTTTGATCAAGTTAGTCAAAGTGGATACAACAAATCAACTTGCAGATTTGTTCACTAAAGCCTTTGATTCAGTTAGATTTAATTTTCTAATTGATTCTTTGGGTATGATTAACTTAGATTAATCATTATGAACAAACAAAGAAAAGCATGTGTTTGTCCCTATAAATAGTAATAAATAGAATACCTTTGGAAAAAACTTCCAAAGTATCTTCCGAAGGATATAATGATGCTTTAGCATGATATATGCATGGGAAATGATAGTACAATGTGTCTTTGCTTCTTCCTGACTCTTAAATATCATTAAAATCTGAGCTAGTTTCTTGATATGTGATTAGGTTCATCTTGAGTGGAAACTGCACTTAGTGCATGCCAAACATAATGCAAAGTGATTGTTTGTGGGAAACATCATTTTGAGGATACAAAAAGTAAGTCTTTTACCGATGTGATCAAATTATTCATCTAAGCACACTATGTACCAACACTTTATAATGTCTATCTTTGCAGATCATACTCCCTCTATTTTGTGTAAACAAAGACCTTGGTGTATGATCACCATGCTATTTATCAATAACCAAATGGTGAAAAGATCATGATCCTCATCATCCCTCTATTTTGTGTAATCAAAGACCTAGGTTAAAGGCACCTTTGTTTTACGTGAGTAAAGACATAGTGACCTGATGATGATCATATCTAATCTCTCAAAAGAATCCTATGTGATCAACTGAGTCCAATAAGAAACTCTCAATAGTGGCAACTGAGTCTACATGAGTCCCCTCCACACCTATGGGACTCACCTCTGTTTGGCATATCTGATGGGGGCTAGGAATTAACAATTTACTCGAGCTCAGCTGATCTGGAGAGTGATGTGGTAGATCAACATCATGCCCCTAATGAAACACGAGATCTTCATCAAATCGGGTTAATAGGCAGGTGAAGGATATAGAGGTTATACCTAATGACATTGGACCTTGATCAGCATCTAGTGGCATTGAGCCAGTGATGTAGTTGTCCCTTTTTGGTTGCTCAACAGAGTATTCAGACTCACCCTAAGGGCTTAAAGCATGGGTTTTAGGCTTATCAAGTTGAGACTGAGGAGACTCAACATTGATATTGAGGTCAATAGTGGAGGAAGGTTTGACCTTTGGCTGAGTGGGAGCCCTTTGTTCAACTATAGCCTTTTTGGTATGAGCAAGTGGACAATCAGAGTATATTGAACAATGGTTCATTTAGGGTGTCTTTGATATGTGAATTAATTTGGTGGGAAGAGATATTTGGCATTAAAGTGGTAGTGGTGGTTTCTAGTGGGGGTCCATCACCTATTGGGTTTAAAGGGATGTCAACAAGAGCCATTGGCTCAATCATACTTGCAAGAATATCAATAAGTCTTCAATTAAAGTTAGTGGACACCATCTGCAGAATTGAAGATGTCTGGCCTCAAGTGGGGGACAAGAAGAGTTTCTTTATTTTGAGGTTTGTCTTGGTCCAGCTCACAGATGATGATGTTTTGAATAAACTTGGGATACATGTAGAATAGTTCCTTATTGAGTTTTCCTCTAAGGTTATTCAACAAAAACTTTGAGCAGTTGAATCTGAGGCCTTTGACCAACCCATGAACAAGGCTGCCCAGATCATAAGGGATTTGGAGACCACCCTCCTGATTTGTTGGAGAGATAGTTTAAACGATGTGCACCAAGAACTTCAAATTATAGGAGAAGTTGACTTTATAAACCGTTGTCTTGCTCACATTACCACCATAGCCTATTTGGGTGTATGTGTCCTCCAAATCAAACTTGTGAAATTTAGTAGGGGCACCTACATCATGAAGCTCCAGATGCTCCCTCATGGTTTGTTCCCTGATGACTAAATCTTGTCCGCAGATCCATCTGTTGTCCCTTTCTCCATTAAGTTTATCGCTTTGACCATTGGCCCAGAATTCAGCCATATGGTCTGAATAGATAGTGGGGTTTACAATAAGGGCGGTTAGGTAGGTAGATTGTGTAAGAAACCAGATGATTTGGGTAAAGTATGTATCCTTAGAAGAGTCAAGGATTGCAACCTAGTTATGTTAAGGTTTCAGTGCCATTGCTTGTGAAAGAACAATAGGATTGAAGAAATTTGGGAGTGAATGAAGAAGAAGATAGTAAAATTTTAGGGCTTTTGTGCAGGTAAAGAGATTTAACAAAAAATGCCAGAAGTTTTTAAATGGGCATTAAAAGATAAAACCGATAAGGTGAAATGACAGTTTGGGTTTTGATTTGACACGAACGGTAAAATAAACCATTTAAAATTTTCTGACATCATTAATAAAATCTTACCTTTTACAGAGTGGGGCCTAAAGATTTTCGTTACACAGTAAAGCTTTCTTCCGATAGTAAATTTTTTTCGAGAGTAATTTCTTCCGAGGCCAAATATTCTTCTGAAAGAAAACTATGTCCTAAGAGAAGTTTGCTTCTGAGAGTAAGATGGTCTTTCGAGAGAAGAAGTTTTGAAGCTTCGGAAGTAAATTTGATGTGTGACTAAATGTTCTTCCAAGACTTAAAAGTCTTCGGAGGAGAATAATTGTTTAGAGGAATTTGTCTTCGAAAGATAAATAAAGATATCTTCCAAGGGTAAATTTCTCTTTGGAAGAATTCATACCTAGAAACTTTTTGAAGAAAGAACTTTTGTAATAGGACTTAGATTGTATAAAGATAACATAAACAAGACACATTTAAAAGGTTTTTCAAAAGAGATAAACTAGACAATATTTATCATCCTAATAGCTTTGATTAAATACTTAAATCTTTGCTCATCAAAGGATTTGTTAAACAAATCAACATATTGTTCATTTGAGTCAACTTTGACTAGTTTGATTAAGTTTTCTCATGAATACCTTGAATGAAATGATACCTGATGTCAATGTGCTTTTTCTTGGAGTGCTTGACTAGATTCTTTGTAATAAAAATTAATTCTTGTTGTCTATATTGATAGGAGTCTCCATGAAGTTGAGGCCATAGTCTAACATCTAATTTTGAATCCAAAGTAACTGAGCATAGCAACTATTAACAGCAATGTATTCAGCTTTAGTAGTTGATGTAGAGACACATGAATGCTTCTTACATTGCCAGGAGATGTGTCTTCCACCCAGAAATTGGCATCCTCCTGATGTGGATTTCTTGTTAATATTGCAGCCACCATAATCACTGTCAGTGTAGCAATAGAGATCAAATTCTTGATTCCTAGGACACCAAAGACCCAGTGTGGGGGGCCCTTTAAGGTATCTAAGGATTCTCTTAGCAGTAATTAGGTGAGACACATTTGGAGCAACCTAATATCTTGCACAAATAGAGGTTGCAAACATGATATCAGGTTTACTTGTTGTGAGATACATCAGAGATCCTATGATTGACCTAACCTGATGTTGATCAGTATCCATCCCCTTAGATTTAGGACAAAGATTGCAATATATGGTTATAGGTGTCTTGGCTAGTTTACAATCATTCATCTCAAATCTTTCTAAGATTTCCTTGACATACTTAGATTGATTTATGAAGAACCCTTTTTTCATCTGCTTCACTTAAATTCCGAGGAAAAAATCAATCTTTCCTATGGAAATCAACTCAAAATTCTTCTTCATAATGCTTTCAAAGTCTTTACACATCTAGTAATTTGAAGAACCGAAAATGATGTCATTAACATAGACTCATACAAGCAAAATATCTTTCCCAGACTTCTCTATAAACAAAGTCTTGTCTATTATGCCACTTATGTAGCCCTGCTTTAGGAGAAGTTGAGAAAGTGTCTCTTACCATTGACTTTGAATTCTCTTTCTATATCCCCATACAAAAATGCACACCTGACATCAAGTTGTTAAACTATGAAGTTATTGAAATGTGTATAAGCAAGGAATATTCTCACAGCCTCAAGTCTTGCAACTAGCGCAAAGACATCAGCGTAATCTATCAATTCCTCCTATGTGTATCCTTGAACTACAAATCTTGTCTTGTCCTTGATGATCAAATCTTTATGATCTTTTTTGTTTCTGAACACCCACATTGTGCTAATGGATACTTGACCAGGTGGTAGTGGACATAGGTTTCATACCTTTTGTCTCTTGAATTGAAGCAATTCCTCTTGCATTAATTTAACCCAATTATTTTGCTTGAGATCCTCTTCCACCTTCTTTGGTTCTATTTGAGAAAGAAACCATGAATACAAGCAAACATTCCCGTTATGGGTTTGTCCTCATGTTCTCACACCTTCTGAGACATCCCCGATGATGTTTTCAACTGGATGCGTGTTATGAGTTTTGAGCCTAGGAATCATATATATGCATAGATAGATCAAAGTTCAAAAAGTTTTGCTTAGAATTTGGAACATTGTTTCCATCTGATGTCTCATGCTCATTCAATAATGACTGATTGAATGAATGTGAGATAGCATCAACATTGTTGTGCTATGAAGCAACATTTACAATTGCTTGTTCCTCCAGTATGTTACTTTCACTAACTTGGTCTTGAATAATGGATTTATTATTTGATGAGTTTTTAGGCTCAGTCTGTTGATAACTTGTTAAAGTTCCATTAGATCCTAAGATATTTAAGCTTTTAGGGCTTTCAGTAGTGGGAGCTTGTTCTTTATGATCAATTTGAGAACTTAGAATAGGACTGGGTAACTCAAATAGTTTATCATCATCTGATTCATTTTGAGTTAATGTTCCAACTGAAGTATTCTCACAAGACGGTTTAGAATAGTTCGGAAACAATTCTAAGTCAAAAATGTGGTCAGGATCATTTCCCTTAACACAAGGAGTGTGCTCATTTACAACAATGTTGGATGATTCCTCAAATTGTTGATTTTTGATGTTATACACTCTATAAGCAATAAAGTTAGAGGAATATCCAACAAAGATAGCATTATTCGACTATTTAGCAAATTTTATCAAATTCTCCTTTATGTTAAATATGGTAAACCTACTACCAAAGGACCTAAGAAAGCCAAAGAATGGTGGTCTCTTGTTCTATAGCTCATAAGGGTTTTTTCCATGAAGCTTAACAATAAGAACTTTGTTTTGCATATAGCATATAGTTCTAACTACCTCTATTTAGAAAGTTAGAGACAACTTTGAATCAAAACATAGTTCTTGCAGCCTCAATCAGTGTCATATTTCTCCTCTTAGCAACACCATGTTTTAGGAGTCCTAGAAGCACTATATTGTCTTGCAATCCCTTTTGAGTTATAGAATGAGTCAAGAACTTTATTCTTAAACTCAGTCCCTTGATCACTTCTAATGATCTTTACCTTGTGATCAATTTGATTATATCATCAACAATCACAATGTAGTATGAATTTCTTCCAATGATCATAATAATATTGGGACCAACTAGATCCATGTATAATAAGTGTAATGGAGTGGTAATAGAGTTAACCTTTTTAAATTTATGAGATTCCTTATGTTGCTTCCCTTTTGGACAAGCAACACAGTTATCTTTGCAGAAAAAATCCTTTTTAGGCACACCATGTATCAAATTATTTTTATAACCAATTTGTTCGTAGTTTTAAAAATCAACATGACACATTATTTTATGCCACAGAGTTGACTCATCACCATTACATTTAGAAAGAAAGCATGATACTTCACCTATGGGGGAAGTATTGTTCATATCCATCTTGTACATGACCCCTATTTTAGGAGATCTAAGAAGTGCCAATTCCTAAGGAATTGTCATCTAGAGATTAAGGATAATGCACTCATGTTTTGTGAAAAGAATTTGGTGCTTTCGGTCATAGAATTGAGAAACACTTAAAAGATTATGTTCAAGTTTTTTGACAAAATTCACTTTGTAAGTAATTAACTTACCATTGGACACACTACCTTTGCGAGAAATGTATCCTCTAGCTTCACCTCCAAACTAAATAGGACCTCCATCAAAATGTTCAAATTATTGAAGAATATATATGTTCCCTGTCATGTGCCTGGAGCATCCACTATCCACAAACCATACATTTCCATTATTATCATGTGTATGTCCCTGCACATAAGGTGAAACGATTAGTTATTATTAGAAACCCTAGCCTTGTTGGTCTTGGGTTCCTCCAATGTAGATGAGACAATTAAACCAAAATATATGTATGGGGGTTCAATTATGGTTTGTGAATAAGAGGTTTGGGCTGCTACATGTTTTTTGATCTTCATTTCCATCCTTTGGTTAATTAGAGCCAGATGAGGCTAAAGCAACATGACTTGCTTCTGAGGCTTCTTTCTTCTAGGAAGAAGTTGTCACCACCTTTTCCTCCAAAGCAGTCTTCTTCTCGAAAGGTTACTTTTTGTTTCTTGGTTTCTTTATTTTTCTTAGTTTGTGCTTTGGCATGTCTTCCGAAGCTATTTTCCTTTCGGAAGAATGAGTTTCTTCCAAAAATAACTTGGCTTCGGGAACTAGCTTTCCTTTTTTAACACTTGAACCATGTGGTAAGGTCCAAATGTGAAAATCTCCTTGACTCCTTTCTAAACATTGTTTGCATAGTGTGCGCTTGCTAAATTGTTGTAACTATCTTTAGCCATATGGTTGTGCAAACCACACATTATTCACTCAATGTTGTTCTTGATGGGGCATGAGGACTCTTGTTTTTAGAACTTCTTTTCTTCTTCAAACAACCTTTCCGTTTGACTTCTGATCCCTCAACTAGATAGGAGTGCTGGTACTACACTTCTTTCCTAGATCAGATTTCCAACCACTTGGATTCCGACTGAGATGAATACACCATTTTGCTTTGAGTCTATTTTTAACTTTGATTCAGTCACCTTCTTGGTAGTTTTTCTTGTTGCCTTGATTTTGCTCTTTTTGGCTTTGGTGGCGAGCAGTGTGGATAAGGTTTTCAACCTTATCCTTCTCTGTGGTGGTAACCATTGTTGCATCATTCTTCTACTCATTAGGTAGTTGGAAAGTAGTTAGAATCTCTTGCTCATCAGTACCACATATTAGCTATCTCACAGACAAATAAGAGTATGGTTGAGCAATTTCATTAGTTCCCAACCCATTTTTGTTTTGATAACACACCTTTGTGTGGGAGGATGATGCAATGATGGTGTTGAAGTTATGCTCTTAAATGCATAATTCTTTGCTTTAGCCTCAACTATTACTATAGTTAGACTTGAGCCTTAGTCAACTTTGAGATTAAATCATTTATTTGAGCCCTATTGTTTGAATGTTCATGTCTTAAAGAAGAAACGGTTTTCTCTAACTCTTTAATATTGAGTTTGTAGATAGATTCTACTCTTTTAAAATCAGATTTTAGTATATTTAAGGACTTAATATTATATTTGATTTCCATGTTGTAGTCCTGATAAAGTTTAACATTTGCAATATAGGTTAGGGTACAAAGATGTTCATATACCTTATTGTCTTTAGCTCTAGCTATGAGAGCTTGAGTAGGATTAACATCTTGCACCATAAAGCTCCAGTCAACTTCTTGAGCAACAGTAGTTGTATATTGTTCAGTTGGCTTGGTAGTAGCTTTTGGAGTGCAAGATGTTGGGAGGCTTGAGTGGCTCCTGGATTGGACTTCGGATCCTTGCATTCCCTTGCAAAGTGACCAAGTTGGTTGCAGTTGTAGTACTTGGCCTTTGATTTGTGAAACCTAAATTTGTTGTTGATTGGGTTCTGAGGAAATTGCTTTCTAGTTCTTTTGAAGAACTTCTTTGCTCTATAGGTTAAAAGAGTCATTTGCTAGACAATGTCCATATATTCCACATCATTTGGGTTGAAACACTCGAGATCATCAGAACAAAATTGAAAATCTCTAGGGTGCCCATTTTGTGAAATAAAGTCACAACAATCCTGTGATCTAGGCCTAGAGGAAAATGATGGTTGTTGAGGGTAGTTTAGGTATAACTAGGTTTGAGGAGTTCTTAAACCTTATAGCCATTATGAGTTTCCATCTCCATTATGGTATCCATCAAGGATGTCGTATAGTTCATTCATTGTGAGAGTGTCGAGATTCTCAGTTCTCTTGATTGAGACATAATAAAAAGTCAATTCAAGAGGAATTGCACTCATGAACTTCCTTGTAATGTCTTTCTTCTCAAGAGTCACTCCTATAGACTGAAGTAAGAAGATTAAGTCCATGTACCTGAACTATTACCGACTTAGGGTCTCCAACACTATGAGTGAAATTTTCAAACTGCTACTTCAGTAAATCTTTCTTGGACTCTTGGAATTAGTTGAACCGGAGTACGTCAATGCCAAAGTATCAAAGATTTGTTTAGCAATCTAACAGTGTCAAAACCTACCATTATGGAGTTTGGTATGGCTGTAAGCAGCACTATCATGGCTTGACAATTGATTTCCATCAACTTGAAGTCTTCATTGGAGTAGTCTTAAACATCTTTCTCTATCATGGTTCCATTACCCGCTAGGGATTCCACCTTTGGCTTTTATGGATCGTGAGTAACTGGCCTCCACATACGGTTGTCTTGTTACTTGATGAAACTTTCAATACGTTTATACCAGGTTCTAAAATTGTCAGGGGTGATAATTGGAGCCTTTATCATAGTTCCTATCTCATATTTAGAATATTTTTAGTTAAGAGCCATTTTTGAGTGTAGTGAGTGAATGAGTGATGAAACAAGGTGATTTTAGATCGTTTAATCTCATAATCAAGAGACTAAAAAACTTTAATACTAATTGCAGGATCAGTGTTGGTCTCTCAATACAAGATTTATCTCTCAAACTCACTTAAACACACTCAAAAGATGGAGTAGAATCTCTTAATTAAGTTGATGATAATATACTAAGTTAATTAACACAAGAATAGTTTTTAAGATACTTGTATATTTTATTTTTCAACTCAAAGTTACAAGACTCAAAAAAGAATTTGTGAATGAGTTACATGGAGAAACTATATATACTATCTACAACCAGTTATACTTAGATAACCAGCTGAAACTTACAACTAGACAAATACTACAAAACTAGAAGTAAGGTATCTAAGATAAAATTAACTATAAAAGAAAAGAAAATTAACTATACTAGTCAGACTACGAACTTTCGTCTTCTAGAATCACTTCACATTTTTTTTCATGCCATTGATCTCTAACAGATATAAAAACCTCGGTTTATAAAATTATTTTGTGTAGAGGTCGGCGCATTGAAAATCCGTATTAATTTTAACCACATCAATTAAGTGTTTTTCAAAACAGTCACGTATAAAGTGATATTTAATACCGATGTGTTTAGTTTTAGGATGTTGGACCGAATTTTTTGTTACGGCAATAGCGGTAGAATTATCAATAAAAATTGGTTTGTTAGAAAATTGCAAATCGTAGTCGCGCATTTGCTGTTGAATCCAAATGATTTGTGAACAGCAACTAACAGCAACAACGTATTCAGTTTCACATGTTGACAGAGCAACGGAGGTCTGCTTCTTACACTGCCAGGTGACTAACCGTCTACCAAAGAACTGGCATACCGTCTACCAAAGAACTGGCATCCCGTTGATGTTGACTTGTAATTCATTTTGCAACCGCCATAATCCAAGTCACTATATGTTGTAAGCTCAAAGTCATCGTCATGAGGATACCACAATCTGAGTGTTGGATTACCCTTTAGATAACGAAAAATCCTATTGACTCCTATGAGATGGTTGACTTTTGGTTTCGCCTGATATCTGGAACAAAGACACGTCACGTACATGATATCAGGCCGTGAGGCTATGAGGTACATGAGAGATTCGATAATTCCTCTGTACATAGTGGCATCAACGAGATCACCATTTTCGTTAGGTGCCACGTCATGGTTTGTAGCAAGTGGAGTTCCAGTTGTAGATGCATTCTCCATATCGAACCGACTGAGGATATCGCCTACATACTTGGTCTGATGTAGAAATATTCCCTTTGATTTCTGATCCACCTATAACCTGAGAAAGAACTTCATCTCACCCATGGCACTCATCTCAAATTCTGCTTTCATTACAGATTCAATTTTTTTACATAAATCTTCGTTTTTGGAACCGAAGATTATGTCATCAACATAAATTTTTACAAGCAGTAAGTCACCATCTTTTTCTTTGATGAACAGTGTACAGTCAATAACTCCTCTGCGAAAACTGTGTTTCACCAGATGAGTTGAGAATTTCTCATACTTTGCAGTGGTACTCCTAAACTGGTTGGAGTGGGGAATGAGTTATAAAGTAAAGGATTCTGATCGTAGGATCCTTTCTGTGACTTGTACTTCATTCTCAGTTCCTCTTCTCTTAATTTCAGGATGAAGTCATTTATGTCTAACTTTGCAAGAATATCATTCTATCTTAGATTAGACACAAACGAATCCTATTTATCTGGCAAACCATCTACAAAACTTGACACTTTATATTCCATTGACGTTGTTACACCATGAGTGTGCAGCTCACTCATTAGATGGTAGAACCTATCAATAATATCATCCAAGCTCTCCTTCCCTATCAAAGAGAAGTTATCAAACTCCTTTTTGAGATCCTTAGCCTTTAGAGCCTTTAACGTTGCATTCCCATCATATCTCTTTTCCAATGCTTCCCATAATTTTTTCTCCTGCTTGTTCTCAAAGAACTGATGAAAGATGTTTTTCGGTATCGACTGAGTCAACAGGGCATACACTTTCTTTTCTGCATTGTACTTAACCTTCTGGCTGTCATTCATTCCTCCCAAAGTCAGCTTAACTCCATCAGCACCAATTGGCATCGTGTAACCTATCTCAATGGATGCCCAAAGATTGGGATCAAGTCCATTTAGATAGATCTCAAACCTCTGCTACCATTGTGGATAATCATCTAACGTTATAAGCTTTGGTGGTTTATTATGATTCCCAATTTCATTTTCCAAAAGCAGAAGGTTCTAGATGTAAGAGACCCTTCCGGCAGTAAAGGTAGTGAATTGATCTTCCATTTCTATAAACTTTGAACTTTAGAACAAGACTGGTTCACTCGTGCGAATGGACAAATGCGGATGAGTCAATCATGAGATTGGACAAATGCGGATGAGTAGATTGTGCGATTGGACAAATGCGGATGAGTAAATCGTGCGATTGGACAAATGCGGATGAGTCAATCCTACGATTGGACAAATGCGGATGAGTCAATCGTGCGATTGGATAAATGCAGATGAGTTAATCATGCGATTGGACAAATGCAGATGAGTCAATGCGGATGACTCAGTCGTGCGAATGGACAAATGCGGATGACTCAGTCATACGAATAGACAATGCGGATGACTCAATCGTACGAATGAGCTATTCGTGCGATTGAAGGCTGCTGTGTTTGAAAATTTTCGAATTTTGACACTTTGACACGAATTAGGATTTACCCAGAAACCCTAATCTGGCGTATGACGAAAAACTTCAACTTTAATGCCTGTAAATGTCGGAAAATACCTATGGACCCAAAAACATGACTCTTTTGATTTAAAACGTGAGGTTTGACACAATTCTAATTGAATCAAACGCAAAATCAAGAGCCAAAGCTCTGATACCATTTGTCAGGACCGTGTACGTACGGAATACTAATAGATTCTGCATTTATACTGAATCAAATAGTGCAGAATCCTATTTGATTGGCAATCCAATCAGTGAGAATAATTACCCGATCGATATAATATTGAAACTAAACGTTATGAACGAGTAGAGATCGATCAGGATTGATCTATGAAGTTGGACAGGCTTCCTTGGACGTTCTAGACGGCTAGGGTTGGTAAGAGTATCAAGTATTTCTCCACTGTTGCGTTTTTCCACTAATTAAGTGGTATTTATAGGTTATGGGTTTCCAATCGTACGACTGAACCATTAGCATGGTTCAGTCATGCGACTAAATCATGTGATTGATCCATATGCATGATTGAAGGTTCAGTCTTGCGACTGAGTCAATCTTATGTCTCAATTGTGCTACTGATCCAGTCTCCTGGTTTAGTCGTGCGACTGGTCCATTGCATGATGTATTCATGCGTATGGTCCATAGGCATGGTCCATTCGCATGAAGACTCATAATACTATGTTTGAACACATTTCTCAATCATTATTGACTAAGAACTATGCACAACAACCTCAAACGTATATAGTAAGTTCATTATACTTAAACACACAATGATACTATGAAATATTAAACATTATAAACATCAACCACATATTATATTTCATTTAACCCATTCATTACATATGTGTAAGACATGAAAGACTTTACATTAAGCACATAAACTAGGGACATATGTATCAACAAGATCTTTCTGAAGAGCTGGCAGAATTACCAAACTCAACAACTTCTGTAGAAATGGGAGATGGTTGGGCAGATAAAATGGGTGAATGATGAATTGGAGATATATGTGTGGAAGTGATAGGTTGTGTTTGGGGAGATGATATTGGTGATTTGTGAGGTGAAGGTAATGGGGTTCTTTGGTGAGATGGTATTGGTGAGGGAACAAAAGGTGATGACATGTCATGAACATGAGGTTTAGTGTTAAGATCACCCCTTACATCCACAAGGGGTGACACTGACCTATGTCCTTCCTCTCTTTTCTCAACTTGCTCATCAGCAACATGCTTAACATGAGCAAATGGTTCTTGAATTTGCTCATTAGCCGGAGCTTGTTGTTCTTCACCTTGTTCATTAGGGTTGATTTGTTGAAGCATCCATGGTAAAAAAGGAGAGTGGGATCCACTGTAGAAGTTTCTGGGATCTCTCTTTTTGATATACTTATATGACTTTTCATCATAGTGAGGGATATTCAGAACAGGTCCTTCAGATACTATATCCGGGAACGCTTCATTGATCAGAGATTGAATGAACATTGGGTACATCAGAAACATGTACCTTCTTCCTTCCTGAACTTTGGATACTAGACCATTGAATACATATGCTGACATGTTGAATGGCCTATTAGTGCATAAAGCACATATTGCTGATGAAATGATAACAAGGATATCATTCCATCTTGTCTTCCTTTTGGACAAACAATGCTGATAGAGGTGGATCAGAAACCTCCATTGTAAGTCCACCAATCCCTTCATAATCTGCTTTCCTTCATATCGTCGTTCATAGCCAATGTTGGCAAAGAAGGTAGTGATCTCATCATCTTCAAGCTCAGTGGGTGTGTTTGCATAATCACCAAACTGTAGACACTATCTCACAGTTTGTTCAGTGATGATCAGAGAATGTTCATCATCAATTCTCCCAGACAAAGTCTTTGTACCATCAGCCTCTGTTACTTCAGCTGTATTCCAGAAAGACCTGATGAATCTCTCATAGATAATGGGTCTAACTATGATGGCATAAGCTACTCTTGCAGTAGAGATGAATCTGATCATATCTTTAAGCCCTTTTGCCTCAGGTACATCAAGGTCAAGATAACCACTGACATTTTTGAGCTTGCTCCAGGTAAGATTAGCCATGTATAGATGTGTACAAACCGGGTTGGGGGCCCAAACTGGTTGGGGTTCCAAACTGAAACCGGTTTGGTCAAAATCGGTCAAAACTTGGGTTGGAACCGATTTCAAACACATAAAATCCAACCCTATCAAACCAGTTTGGGTCGGTTTGGAAACCGGTTCGGGCCCAAACCGGTTTTTTTTTATTTTTAAATTCGGATTTTTGTTATATTCAAAGAAAATTTTAAACTTTTTATTATAAAACAATTTATATAACTTAAACAATTTATAACATTTATAAAATTTAAAACATTTAAACAATTAAACATTTAAACAATTTAAAACATTTATAAACATATATATACTATTTATAAACATTTATAAACAATTTAAGCATTTAAACAATTTATAACATTTATAAACAATTTAAACA
>BJCM01081457.1:0-11239 GCA_018326385.1 Flaveria bidentis | reverse complement strand
AGAAAAGTATGTTTTATTATAAAACTAGAACTCACTCAGCAACGCTGACTTTGATGTGTTTCTAGTTGGCAGGTAATGGTTGCTGAGGATGGCACGGGCGGCTACTCGAATCTTTTGGGATGACATTCATATTTATAATGCTTTTGTGATGTAATGCAACAATGTATTTTGTAACTGATAAACACTGTATTATTTGGCAAAATTTTTTATTATGAAACGAGATGTCATTTTTGAATGTTTCCGCTGCAATATTTTCACGAGGCAAATGTAATTATATGTTTTATGTGTGATGAGAACCCAACTGTAAGCGTCCCGAGAACGGGGCCTTACAGCACTCGAAAAGGGGGATCATATAAATAGGGGGAGCTTATGAGATGAATAATCTTTCTCATCAGATTCAGAAAGTTTCAATTTGAAGATCTTTCTACTATTGACTTCTCGGTGCTGCTTTCGCGTAAAGACGTTGATAATGATAGACTAAGGGGGAGTTTTGTTGGAGCTGTACAAGATAGTCTATATTATCAACATAGTCAAAGTCAACAAAAGTCAATGTCACGATCAAAGTCAATGCAAAAGTCAAACCTAACACGTTCGAGACGAGGAATCGAGACGAGATGTTGAAGATTTAGATGACTAGGAGTTATATTGTAATAAATATATTTTGTGTGAACAAAATATATTTTATCTTGTTTTTTGTCATTTTTCTGCTTCATATGTAATTTTGTATTAATTAGCCTAAGTCTAGGGAGTTAAGTCCAATTAGATAATATTAGTCTAGACTATAAATAGGTTAATTGTCATTAGTGTTGGTAATGGTTGAATGACCAAGAGATTGGGGGATTACTTGTAAACACATTATTAACAATCTAATTGAAGATCAAAAGGGTTTTGATTGTGATTATTATATTTTGATCTAAGTCTTCATGATTTGATTCTAGTGTGAGTATCCTGGAGTAATAGATTATAATATACTAAGTAACATAAGAGAATCACAAGAGAATAATTTCAAGATACTTGTATATATTATATTTCAACTCAAAGTTTACAAAACTCTTACAATCTTGTTACAAGAGTTACAATGAGAAACTATATATATTATTATCTACAGCCGGATATACTTTGATACCAGCTGGAATCCTCTAACTAAAGCAAATACTACAAAGCTATAGTTTTTGGTATCTTAGATAATGTCTTATCTTAGATATGGTAGTCATGACAAGTCCACGACTAACCTTTTGTCACCAACTAAAGTTGGTAATGTATATTAACATAAAAAGGTGAATAGTGGAATAAAGTATGGTTAACTACATGGCATTTTGAGAAAACACCATGCAGTATTAGAGGTCTACAACGGAGTGTTAGAGACCATACTTATGTTCGCTGGTTCATTGGCAGCATCTTCCTAAGGTTAAATGGCTTCATAAGAACAAGTTCTTCAGAAGCTTTTTATACTTCGAAAGAGACTGCTTCTTCTGTGTATTGGGAACTTTTGTTTCGGAAGTCATTGTCTTTTATTTCTTCTAAGTCTTGAACTTTAGAAGAGAAGACTTTGTCTTCGGAAGTTAGAGCTTTTCCTTTGAAAGTATATCTTGCTCTTTATCTTCGGAAGAACTCCATATCCTTCGGAAGTTCCATATTTAGCTTCAGGAGTCCTTTGTAAGTTGTACCAAAATTTGTCTAAGTGTTTGGTTTTGGTTGCACCAGCCTTCTTCTTGATCCAACAAACTCCCCCTAGGCTGATACTAAAAAACCTCACCTGTTCTTTCTTCTCAAAACTTTCAACACCAGGAAAAGTAGATATTTATCTATTTCTTTGTCCTTCCCGGATGTGGTATTGAGAAGTTTGTACATTTCATTTGTGGACAGGAGATCCAGTCTGTCACTTTGAATGATATGCACCCTCTGTTGGGTCTCTCTGAAGAGAGTTAGTTGACGGGAGCTATAGTCATACTCCTATCTAACTATTGGTTCCAATTCAAAGCCTTCCACCATCTCTAGAAAAGCCTTGCCTTTGGTGGTTGATCTTTCCTTGTCTTCCTTCTCTCTCAGCTTCAACTCCTCTCAATCTTTGCTATGACGGTTAACTCAACAAGATGAAGGCTGTTAAGTTGGCTTCTGATGTGAGCAATAGTTTCAGAGTTGGAGGGATTGGAGAATAATTTCTCTATTAACACAGCAATGTCGAATCTGCTAGAGTGTAGCAGACAAGAGTCATTCAACCTGTTGCTTTCTCCATTATCTCTCTCCATAACAAAGTTGTGAGAGGCTTCATCGATCCTCCAATGGATGATTTTCTTTCTAGGCACAAGAGGCTGACTAGGAATCTTGTCCCCTTTCTTTGTATCCAGTAAAGTCACAAGCTTTCTTCTCAGCTTCTTCTCTTTAACATTTAAGGAGTCAGAGTTGAGACCTAGAAGTCTAGCAGCATGGTCTAGTGTTCTTCTAGGGAGATCAAGGAATTACTCTCATGTGAGAGAACTTGAGGAGTTGTCAATGTAGGTCAAGTTGACAGACTCCTCTTCACAGGAGATAATGATCAAAGATGTATAGTTGATGAGCTTCCTCTTGTTCTCCTTAAATTCTTCTAAGGAAAGAGGTTTGGATGAATAAGAGGTTGACTTGGAAGGTTTTTTTGTTGATGAGGATTGGGTTCTTGGCAGGGTTTTGGGTTTGAGAATGGGTACTTTAGGTGGTTGTTTGGATTCAGTGGGTGAGAAAGAGGGTAAGGTTGATGTTGGTTTAGTTTTGATAGGGAAAGGGAAAGGGAAAGGGAAAGGGAAAGGGATAGGTTTAGAGGTTGGTTTAGTTTTGATAAGGAAAGGGAAAGGGAAAGGGATAGGTTTAGAGGTTGGGTGTTGAGGTTGTGGTAATGAGGTAGGTGTCAGAGTCCCTCTACTCTTTTGTACATCTCTTTCCTTCTTTGGAGCCTTCCTTGGCTTAACTTGTGAAGCCACTTTCCCTTCGGAAGAGTGAGTTTCTTTCGAAAGCAACTTAGCTTTGGAAACCAGCTTTCCTTTTCTCATCACTTGAACCATGTGATAAGGTCCAAAAGTGAATCCTTCCTTATTTGCTTCCTTTTTAACATTATTTGCATAATGTGTGCTTGTTGGATTGTAGTAAAAATCTTTAGCCAAGTGTTTTTGCAGACCACATATTATGCATGCAATGTTAATCTTTGGGGGTTTTTGATGGCTGAGGATTCTTCATCTTCTTATCTTCCTCTGTAGCCTTCCCTTTGACTTCTGATCCTTTGGCATGATAGAAGTGCTAGTACTACACTCCTTTCCTGAATCAGAAGTGCCTACCACCTGAAATCCAGTAGAAATGAAAACACCCTTTTGCTTTGGGCCAATTTTCAGCTTAGATCCAACTACTTTCTTGGCATTTCTTTTAGCTGCCTTTGCCCGGTTTGTTCTAGCTTTGGTGGATAGGGGTTGATTATCAAAATTAGAAATGGGTTGATTTATATGTTCCTTTCCTATGGTGGTCTCTATTATTGCATCATTCTTCAACTCAAGTGAAGATGGGTCAACAGATAGGATCTCATGCTTTTCAGTACCACACCTTGGTTTTCTTATGGACTCATAAGAGTGTGGTGGAGTAATTTCATTGGTCCCCAGCCCTCTTTTGTTTTCATAACAAATTTTGGAGTGGGAGGATGATGCGATAATAGCTTGAAAGTTTTGATAAGAAATAACATGATTCCTAGCTTAAGCCTCAGTTATTACTAGCTTGGCTTGAGCCTCAGTTAACTTGGATATTAAATCCTTAATTTGAGTCCTGTAATTAGTGTGTTCATGTTTTAAATAGGAAACTGTTTTCTCTAACTCTTCAATTTTATGTTGATAGTCAGATTCATGCATTTTAAAATCAGCTTTTAAGATGTTTAAGGACTCAATATCAGATTTAATTTCCATGTTATAGTCTTGGTCCATCTTAACCTTGGCAATACATGCTGGAGTATAGAGATGATCATATACCTTAGAGTTGTCTGTTCCAGCCATGAGAGCCTATGCAAGGGTGACATCTTGGCCATAAAGCTCCAATCAACTTCTTGTGCCACATCAGCAGTTTCAGTTGATTTTCCAGCAGCTTTTGGTGTGGAAAGATGTGAGGAGGCATGAGCAGATCCTGGGTTTGATTTGGGAGCTTTGCATTCCCTAGCAAAATAAACCAGCTGGTTACATTTGTAACACTTGGCCTTTGCTTTGTCAAACCAAACTTTCTGCTTGTTAGGTTCTGAGGGAACTGCCTTCCTGTTCTCTTAAAGAACTTCTTTGCCCTGTAGGTTAGTAGAGCGATTTGTTGGACTATGTCCATGTATTCCACCTCATCTAGATCGAAACACTCTAGATCTTCAAAGCAGAACTGAAAATCATTAGAGTGTCCACTCCCTAAGACAAAAGCATAGCTGTCCTGAAAGGGAATAGGCTGAGCTTGTTGAGACCTTGGGGTCTTAAGGAATGTGATGTAAGGTCCAGAAGAGCTGGATAGCTGTTATGAGTATGGCAGGTACTGCTGAGGTTGAGGGGGTCTTAAGCCTTCAACAACCATGAGAGCTTTGCTTGAGGAAAGGCTTGAAGATCTGCTTCCTTTACAACCACTCTTGTTTTCCATCTCTACATGATATCTATCAAGAATACCATATAGTTCAGTCATTATGAGTGTGTTCAGGTTCTCTGTTCTCTTGATGGAGACAAAGTAGAACGTACACTCGTTGGGAAGTGCATTCATGAATTTTCTTGAGAGATCTCTAAATTCTGGAGCTATTGCCACATACTGAAGGAAAGAGATAAGATCCATTTACCTAAAGTATTGCTAATGCAAGGTCTCTTCGGCAATATGAGTGAAGTTCTCAAATTGCTGCTTCAGGGAATCTTTCTTTGAGTCGTTGGAGTTGGAGTACATCAAGGTTAAGGCACCAAACAGTCCTTTAGTATTTGTGTAATTCTCAAACCCCCACCATAATGGAGTTGGGAATTGTTGTCATCAAGACTGTTTTCATCAATGTCTATCCGCTTGAGGTCTTCTTCAGAGTAGTCCTCCACTGCATTCTCTATCATGGCACCACCACCAGATGGTGAAGCCACCTTTATCTTATAGGGACCTTGGGCAATGGATTTCCACATGCAGCTATCTTGATATCTGATAAACCCTTCAATACGTCTGCTCCATTGTCTGAAGTTCTCTGGGTGATGATGGGTGCTTTAGTTATTGTCCCTATTTCACATTTAGATTTCTGGTTCAATGCCATGTTTAGAGTGTAGTAAAAGAGTGAGTAAACAAGAGATTGATTAGAATGGTTAGATCGCATAATCAAGAGCCTAAGAAGCTCTGATACCAATTGTAATATCGGTTTTTATACTCAACACTGTTATTTTCTCTTAAACTCACGAACAAACACTCAAGAAGCAGAGATCTTCTAAGAGTTTATTATAATATATGAAGTAACACAAGAGAATCACAAGAGAATAATTTCAAGATACTTGTATATATTCTTTCTCAATTCAAAGTTTAGAAGACTCTTACAAGCTAGCTACAAGAATTATAATGACAAACTATATACTACTATCTACAACCGGATATACTTTGATACCAGCTGTAATCCTCTAACTAAAGCAAATACTACAAAGTCGTAGTTTTAGGTATCTTAGATAATCTCTTATCTAAGATATAGTAGTCATGACATGTGCATGACATACCTTTTGTCACCAACTAAAGTTCGTAATTTATACTAACATAAAAAGGTGAACAGTGGAATAAAGTATGGTCAACTACATGGCTTTTTGGGAAAACACCATTCAGTATCAGAGGTCTGCAGCGGACTGTCAGAGACCATGCTTATGTCCACCGGTTCATTAGCAGCGTCTTTCGAAGATTAAATGGCTTCGGAAGAACAAGCCTTTTATACTTTCGAAGAGGCTGCTTCTTCTGTGGCTTGGGAACTTCTGTTTCGGAAGTCATTGTCTTTTATTTCATCTAAGTCTTGAACTTCGGAAGAGAAGACTTTGTCTTTGGAAGTTGGAGCTTTTCCTTCGGAAGTTGATCTTACTCTTTATCTTCGGAAGAACTCCATATCCTTCGGAAGTTCCATACTTAGCTTCGGAAGTCCTTTGTATGTTGTACCAAAATTTGTCTAAGTGTTTGCTTTTGGTTGCACCAGCCTTCTTCTTGATCAAACAAACTCCCCGTAGGCTCATGCTACCAAAACCTCACTTGTTCATTCTTCTCAAAACATTCAGCACCGGGGAAAGACATATTTATCTATTTCTTTGTTCTTCTCGAAAGTGGTGCTAAGAAGTTTGTACAGTTCATTTGTGGACAGGAGATCCAGTCTGTCACTTTAAATAATATGCACCCTCTGTTGGGTCCCTCTGAAGAGAGTTAGTTGACGGGAGCTATAATGATACTCCTATCTAACTATTGGTTCCAATTTCGGGCCTTCCACCATCTGTAGAAATGCCTTGCCTTTGGTGGTTGACCTTTCCTTGTCTTCCTTTTCTCTCAGCTTCAAGTCCTCTTCAATCGTTGCTATGGCGGTTAGCTCAGCAAGATGAAGGCTGCTAAGATGGCTTCTGATGTGAGCAATAGTTTTAGAGTTGGAGGGATCGGAGAATGGTTTCTCTGCTAACTCAGCAAATGTCGAATCAGGTAGAGTGTAGTAGAGAAGAGGCATTCAGCCTATTGCTTTCTCCATTCTCTCTCTCCACAACAAAGTTGTGAGAGGCTTCATCGAACCTCCAATGGATGATTTTCTTTCTAGGCATAAGGGGCTGACTAGGAATCTTGTCCCCTCTCTTTGTATCTAGTAGAGTCACCAACTTTTTACTCAACTTCTTCTCTTCATTATTTAAGGAGTTAGAGTTGAGACCAAGAAGTCTAGCAACATGGTCTAGTGTTTTTCTAGGGAGATCAAGGAATTGCTCTCTTGTGAGAGAACTTGAGGAGTTGTCAATGTAGGTCAAGTTGACAGACTCCTCCTCACAGGAGATATTGCTCAAAGATGTGTAGTTGATGATCTTCCTCTTGATCTCTTTAAATTCTTCTAAGAAAGAGGTTTGGATGAATGAGAGGATGACTTGGAAGGTTTTTTGGTTGATGAAGATTGGGTTCTTGGCAGGGTTTTGGGTTTGAGAATGGGTAGTTTAGGTGGTTGTTTGGATTGAGTGGGTGAGAAAGAGGGTAAGGTTGATTTTGTGGGTTCAGGGGTGAAAGGCTAAGAGGTTGATTCATTTTTGATAGGGAAAGGGAAAGGGATAGGTTCAGAGGTTGGGTGTTGAGGTTGTGGTAATGAGGTAGGTGTGAGAGTCATCCCCTGTATTCTTTTGTACATCTCTTTCCTTCTTTCTGAGCGTATGTCAGCTTTGATCTCACTGACAATCCGCTGCATGGTCTTCAAGGACATGGGTCCAACTTTCCTTCCTGAGAAGCCATAGGCCCTGAGAGATTCTTTCATCCAGGCTTTGTCCCTAGACTTCTTCAAGGTTACAAGTTCATCATCTTCCTCGTTCTTCTTTCTCCCTTTCATCTTCTCTCTGAAAGCTTTCTTTCTTTCCTTCTCCATTTGATCCTGTTCTTTATTCACTAGCCACAGGATCGTATCATTGTTATGTGGAGCAAGTTCCTCAAGAGAGAATCCTCTTGAGTTCAGAAAGGCTATTCTTTCACTCCTTAGCCTTTAATCGGCTTCCTCCTTCTTCTTCAAGTTTTCTTCTTCCAAGGCCAACCTTGTTATTTCTTCTTGTTCTTTTAGTTGCCTGGTTGTCTTTTTCAACTCAATCAACTCTTCTAATGGTAAGAGGAGCACTTTTTCACTTCCTGCTCCCATATTAACCAGTCTGTCAATAATCTCCACTCTTTTCTTATTTTTGACTGCTTCCTGGTTAGTCATGGCTGCTTTACTACTGGCAGCCTGTAGTTTCTTAGAAGGTAGTCTCCTTTTTCTTTTTAATTTCTCCAATCTTTCTTCCTCTAGTAGTTCTTCCGCATTCAGCTTCCTCTTTCCTTTGACATCTTCGGAAGCTTTAGACCTTGGAGGTTCTTGTGTAGAGGATTCAGGCTGTTGAGTAGGTGCTGGAGCTTGAGGTGATGACGGTGATTGAGATATAGGTAACTTGAGAAAGTCCTCCCGTCCACATCAGATGCTAGTTCTAGGATTGCATCTGTGATGATTAGATCATTAGACAAGGAGAAGAGTCCTTTCACAACTTCTTTCTCTACTTTAGAAGACTGAAATTGTTCTTCTTTCGCAGATTTGACTTCTGCTTCGGAAGTCTATGGTACTTCACTCTCTGTCCCAACTATGTTGGTTTCTGGGCTATCAGTTTCCATTTCCCCTTCGAAATTAATCTCAGGTTCCATGTAGACCTTAGGTTGACCAACTTCCTCAAAAGTGGTAGAGGGT
This sequence comes from Flaveria bidentis, assembly GCA_018326385.1. NCBI lineage: Eukaryota > Viridiplantae > Streptophyta > Magnoliopsida > Asterales > Asteraceae > Flaveria > Flaveria bidentis. Next base: position 2,835 of record BJCM01081457.1, on the reverse strand, counting down.
GTATTCAACCTCTATTGATACATCATGTTCCTAGTTTATGTTCTTAAATGTAAAAGTCTTTCATTTCTCACACATATGTAATGCGACTACTTAATGAAATACGATATGCAGCTTGATGTTTATTTGTCTTCGAGTATTTCATATTATCATTGTATTTAGTATAATTCATATGTATGAACATCATATATAGGTTTGAGGTTATTGTACATAGTTCTAAGTCAATAATGATTAAGAAATGTGTTCAACTTAGTCGGGTGGTTATTTATGCTAATGGACCATACTTATGGACCATACACACAAATGATTCATACTTATGGACCAGTCGCACGACTAAACCATGATAATGGATTAGTCGTATGACTAAGACATAAGGTTGATTCAATCGCAGGACTGAACCTTCAGTCGTGCGTATGAATCAACCGCATGAGTTAGTCGCATGACTGAACCATGCTAATGGTTCAGTCATACGAATGAAACTGAAAACCTATAAATACCACATAATTCATGAAAAAAAGAGACTTCGAATATTCACAAACCCTAGCCGTCCAGAGCGCCCTAGGCAGCCTATCCAACTTCATAGTTCGTTCCTGGTCGATTTCTAATCAATTCTTAACGTTTGTTTCATCGTTAGATCGATCAGGTTGTCGTTCTCACTTATTGGATCGACTATCAAATAGAATTCCGCACTATTTGATCTGGTCTCACGTAGAATCCGTTAATACTCCGTACGAAAACGGTCCTAATAACCTCTGAAGCTCTTCAGCTCCAAAGTAAGCCATAAATATATCCGAACCTGGTTGCCACATAGAAGATCCCATGAGAAACAGGGTTAGAAACCTGTTTAGGCCTTTTAGCATCCTGGGGTCCACTTGGAGGGTGACTGGAAGAGGCTTAGGGAAGACATCTAATGATTGGGAGGGATATCTTGAAGAGAGCTTTGAGATAACAGAGCTCTTGGACACCATGGTGGTTTGTCTTTGAACATTCTCCCCCCATTTTGGTAGTATCATTTTGAGAGCTAAACGAGCTAGAGGAAGAAGCCAGGGAGACCTGAATTGGTACATGCCTAACAGAGCTCTCAATCTGTTTCTCAGCTAGTTGAGCCCTGAGATTTTCAATCTCAAGTTGTTGAGTGGCGGACCTACTTTCTATGTCTTAACTTTGAATTTAAGGTTTGAGACTTTAGTGAGTAGGTCTTGAATGGTGAGTTTCAGACTTCCCTCATCCTCATGAGAAGAATCACGGGGAGATGAGGTAACAGACCTTATATGTTCATCCTCACCACCAGTAGTGGTTTCTTGGCGCTCTAGTTTCCCATGCATAGTGATGCCTCTTTTAGAGTCATCAAAATGCTTGGTTGCCATAGATTCAGTCTGATAAAAGTTACCACTATCCTCAGGGCCCATTGAGGCGCCTGCAGTAGTGGCAACCGAATCTACTTGAGTCCCTTCCACTCCAGTGGGACTCACCTCAGTTTGGATATGCTGATGGGGGCTAGAGATCAGAGGTCTCATTGGGATCAGTTGATCCTTTAATAGGTGTTGAGGATCAACTTCACTGTCGTGAAAAGACATGAGCTCTTCATCTGGTTAAAAGGTTTGTGAAGGATATGGATTTTATTCCTAATGACCCGGAACTTTGATCAATGTCTAATCGCATTGAGCCTTTAATGGGGCTGTCCCTTTTTGGCTGCTCAGGAGAGTATAGAGACTCATCATGATGGCTTTTGGTTTGGGTTTTGGGCTCATGGGATTGAGACTGAGGAGACTCAATGCCCATATTAAGGTCAAGAGTGAAGGAAGGTGGGACCTGAGATTGAGTGGTGGCCCATGTTTCCATTCTAGCATTTTTAGGTAGAACAGGGGGAACTTGTTCAATCAGAGTAGATTGAGCAAGGGTTCGTTTGGGACATCTCTGTTAAGTATGATGGATGGGAGGAAAAGATAAATTTGGCAATGTGAGGGTAGTTGTTAGTGTGGGTTCATCACCTGTGGGGTTAACAGGGATGTCACAAGGAGCCATTGGCTCAATCATACCTGGAAGAAGTGCAGTATATCTTCCAGTGAAATTGGTGGACACTCTCTTCAAAACTTTGAAGATGGTTGGCCTCATGTGAGGGACAGGCAAAGCAGCTACACAGACAAGCTGACTTAGTCTAGCTCACAATGAACAAAATACTAGTTGATAAACGTGTATACCGAATCAAATAGTGCGGAATCCTATTTGATTGGCGATCCAATCAGTGAGAATGCACGTAGAAACAATTATGGATTGAATCTAAACATTAAGAATGATTTGGAATCGATATAGTGCGATCTATGAACTCGGAACAGGTTCTTAGAGGTCTCTGGACGGCTAGGGTACGTATGTAGTCAAAGTGTTCTCAATTCTTGCATTTTTTCATGAATTAAGTGGTATTTTTAGGTTAGGTTTTCTCAATCGGGCGACTGAACCATTAGCATGGTTCAGTAGTGCGATTGATCCATGCGGTTGATCCATTCGTACGACTGAGTGTTCAGTTGTGCGATTTAGTCAATCTCATGTTACACTCGTGCGATTGATCCAGTCTCCTGGTTTAGTCGTGCGACTGAGTCATTCGCATGAAGTTGTTCATGCGTATGGTCCATTAGCATGGGCCATTCACATGAGAACTTCATATTACTAAGTTTGAATATATTTATTAATCATTACATTACTAATATTAGTTCAAACTACCACAAACCTATATAGTCAATTCAATAAGCGTTAAACTACTAATTAATAAAATAATAAACATTATAAGCACAACCAAACATTGTATTTCATTAAGTACCCAATCTATTACATATGTGTAAG
>BJCM01081394.1:18902-37759 GCA_018326385.1 Flaveria bidentis | reverse complement strand
TGTATACCTTACAAAAAGTATTTTATTACTTTTAAAAACTAGAACTCACTCGGCAACGCTGACTTTTATACATTTTCAGTTGGCAGGTAAACATTGCTGAGGATTGCACGAGGGTGAAGCTACTCGGCAGGGAAAGACTGACATCCATTCATGCTTATGATTGTTGTTGTTTTGTAATGCAATTAAACAATTCTTTTGTATTCGATTAAACAATAGTGTATTGCTCAACAACAATGTTTTAATGAAATGAATGGCTTTTGTTAAAATAATTCTGCTGCTTAAGCCTGTAAATTTATAATGATTAATGTATAAAAATGTTGTGAATGACCAACTATGAGGTCTCCGGGAACGGGGCCTTACACTATGACATGAATTGCCTCTTAGAAGTTTCTTTTATACGTATGTACAAATTCATGGGAACTCACCAACATTATATGTTGACCATTTATTTTTAGCATGTTTGAGGATTGTTACTTGAAGAATTCTTCTTGCTCATATAGGACTTGGACATAGTTTAATTGAATATCTTAAATTGTTGTTTAAATTTTTGTTGTATTGTAAGGAATTAATTGTCTAGAATTATTCAATGAAAAATAGCATTTACTATTATTTCAACTTATTTAATTCCATGAGCTATGAACAATCGTTTCACATTCGTCCGCCTCGATGATTCCGCCTCGATGATTCCGCCATCGGTCGGGGTGTGACAAATGTTACCTATGGAGGTACAATGATATTTATGGAGGCAAATGGATTACTTATGGATGTATAAAACCTCATGGATGTGTCATCTACGATGAACATCATGGTTCATGTTTTATCATAATCATTGAACTTCTTTAAATTAAATACACACATTTCTTAGGACTCATATATTAACATTGACATGCATGCATAAAATGCCATTCAAAATAACCATAGATTAAGTTATCAAGTGTCTAGGGAAAGATGTCAAACCTATGAATAAGTACTTATTGTATGCATATCTGATTATTGGTTATGATGTTTGCACGTGTTATAGTTAATATTGCATTTTTAATATACCTTATGTATCGAATGGTGTTACTATGTTGTGTTTTTACAATATAAGTCGAATAGAGCTTGATAGACATTATTTGATAAGGTTGCAACAATTAGCAAGACTACGAATTGAACGGAGTTGAAGAGGAAGAAAATCGAGGAAGAAAAGTTGAGATCGTAAGTTACGGCCTATAGGGCGTAGCTAGGCCGTAGCTTATGTCCTCATAATGCCACCATCTATGAAGACCACAAGACAGAGCAAGACTGTTTGGGAAGGTAATGGGTCGTAACTTACGGCCTTAAGGCTCTAAGTTATAATCGGGCACAATATTTTAAGGATTGTTTCAAAATTTGAAACCTATTACAACCCCAATCATTAGGGTTCCATATACACACTTTCCTCTAGCCTCAAATTTTGCAACCTATTACAACCCCAATCATTGGACTAATTTCAATCATTGGAACTCTCTTTAGTCATCAATTAATTAAGAATTCACACACTCAAATTGAGGATTGAAGAGATTATGATGAAGATATGCAAGGGCAAATTAAACAACCCGTGATCATTTCTGGGTGGATGCTTTGCAATATGATTGTTCTTGCTTGTTTTTTACCTAGTCAAGACATAAACTTTAATTTTTAACAACTTTACTTTGTTTGTGTTTCGAATCATGTGTTGATTAAATACACATATTAGTTGATTTAATTATTGTTTATTAAGTTATCAATTTTACATTATTAACCATTGAGTAGTAATTAGGTTATTATCATTAATTGGTGATTGCAAATAAAGATTCTATATTATGGCAGTAGTTAGTTTAATAATTAATTTACATGATCAGATATCGATTTGGTAATTATCATTCAACCCGGTTATGATCTCTTTCCTCTCTTTAATTCTAATCCAAGTTCAATTTTTGGTTTTCGTAAAGTAGTTATTTTTAAGTTAAATTCATTCACCTCTAATTTGCAGTCCAGAGACAATAGTTTAGTTTTAGTTAAGTAACTTGGTTAAAAAAATCAAACGATTTATGTAACACTAACCACATGCTCCCTGCAGATATGATGCCCGACTTACCCTAGCTACCTAATTTAATTAGGTTTTTGCATAACCCAAATGACAAGTTATCAAAATGATGCCATTGTCGGGGAGATAGTGTGCTTAGTGTTATTTGATTAGATTAGTTTTTCTTTAGCATCTGTTGAAGTATTAAAAACACAAAAATAGTAAAAAAATTCTAATAATATTATTTATTTTTCTTTGTTTGTTTTATTTATTTGTTTTACCCTAGGAATTCTAGTGTTTTTGTAGGGTAATTTTTTGTAGGCTTAGCAGAATCGTGGATTGGGATAGGGATTGGGATGATTATTATGATTTATGTATTTGTTTCGGGAGTCATTGTTACCAAGTTTAAGATTATCCACTGTTTGAGAGCAAATATGAAAATATAAAGAGATGATATTCTGAATATAAGCGACAAAAGAGATATGTAAGAGCAGACAATGAAGATGAAGAGACACCCTCATATTATTCACACTCTGAATCACCTTCATTATCAAGTTATTAAGAATATTATCATATAGACATGGATTATCACTATACCTAAGAGCAAAATTTTACTAACTATGAATATGCGATGCCATATTTCGCACATTATCAAGAGAAAAACAACAACTACTACCATGGATACTTTTAGTCAGAATATGAGGAGCCTCAAGATTCAATGAATTCTAAGCTTCATTTAATCATGAACATGATAGTAAATGTAAAGAAGGAACACAAGCTAAGAGACAAGTCCTTTGAGGCTTTGGTTAAGCAGGTTAGCCTACTCGCTGAGGATGTAGTTAAACTTAGACGAGAGCAACGTGAGTTAGATTGTGGTATCGTGATTGATATTGATGTGGTGGAGGATGTTATGTGTGTTTTAAGGTGTGACTTATGATGTTTCAAGTTAAATGAATATGTAAACCTTAAGAGGAGCCAAAGCCTAAAGTAGTTCTAATTTATCATGTACGTACTAAATACTCCAACTACCAAAGTTGGAGAAGAAGATTTGAAGACAAAGATGAAGGTGCTAACATTAATAGACATTAGACAGATTTCAAGAAGTGGCTTCACGACTGTTATGTACTTTACTTACATGCCCAATCATTGGGACACAATTAGTGAAGTGTTATGTCAACTAACAAACGTTTATTAGAAATTCATTAGGCAAATATACACTTAAACCGCCATGAAAGAATATCAAGTACGGTTTGCCTAATATCAAAAACTTAACGTTTCCTGAAAGGCAACTCGGAGAAATTTGTGGTTATGTTCAAAAACCCTCACGAGACTTCACTCGTCCACTCGGGCCTATTGAGGGGCTTAAACGGCTTGTCGTATATGCTAAATGTAAGCGTGATTTCTATGAAATTGAGTTTAGGATTTTATTTTTTTAATCTTTTTTAGTTATATCTTTTGTAATTTCTTATCTGTTTATCAAAATTAGCTATTCTTATAGAATTTTAAGTGTTGTATTCGAGACAATGTAATGTTTTAAGTTGAAGAAGGAGGTACATCTTTGTTTTGAAATAGTGGTTTTAGGAATAAATGAAAAAATGATTTTTTTAATATTTTATGTGTTAACTATGAAATGAGAAGTTTTCTTCTAAGCGATTTATATTAACTTTTGTAGGTTGCTGAATAAGACTTGAAGATCATCACCAATCACGAGGATATTGCCATAGCAAGAAAACAATTAGGTGAACTCGTTATTTTTATGAATTTTGTGAAAAATAATGAATTTTTATAGGTTTATGTTAGGTCATGTGTGCATATTTCTATTTTTATTTTTAATTAAGAAAAACCCAAGTATGTCAATGTCGTTGAAAAAAAGGATATGCCCCTTGAAATAGATTTATGCATTTATGAAAGATGATAGAAAATTGTTATGTTGATACTTATGCATTTAATGAATTTCTAGGATGGAAAATACATAAAAATTGTGATATTTAATAGGCTTGACCTGAATTCACAATTAGTGTCTTGTGTGAATGCTAACAAATGGATATGGGTATAACGTTTTTCACCCTAGTGTCAATAGTTACCTAGTGTAAATAGTTAAAAATTGAATCCCGATAAAAATAGATTGAGAATGTATTGTTTTGTCACACACCATTTTTATGTTAGCATGGCAAATTATTTGAAAAAAATTAAAAAAAATACAAAAAAGGGAGTTATAATTATTTGGAAAAATAGTAAAATAAGGGAGAAAAGTTCTGACCCCGTAAAATAAAATAAAATGAAACAAAAATTGATAAAAAAATATAATGTCATAATATGAGAATATGGTTGCTCAAGGTTGTGTATTAGTGAATATTTAATAAATCTTAAGGTAGGTAGGTATTGCTAAAATTGTTCGGTGTCGGGAAGATTAAACCATAATGGTAGTTTTATAAAAAATATAAAAAACTGAGACGTTATTGGGTTTAAATAGCTCTGAGTTTAAAATGGACACGACATTTAGACGTACAACAACGATTAATGTATCATTAAAGCATCATCAATAGATAATCTAAAAATATGAGTGAGGTGACATCTACCTCTCACTTTCTCTCTTTCTTGCCCACTCATAAACTTAAAAATTATACTATCTCTTCTCTCACCTCTCCCTTCCCTTTTCTCTCATATACATGTTATTTCAAGTTCATACACGCGAACTGTTATTAACATTCTTTCATTTACTCATTATTTTTCTTTTTCACCTCACACTCTCTCGCCTCTAAAAACAATTAAAACACACTATTGGAGATGGTTTGATGATCATATTTGGAGTAAAGAGATTAACATACTATTTATGATCTCATTGTATTCATTTCCTAGGACGCCAAATTTTTAAATCGGGGAATGTGATGTATGGGTGATTTGCGATAATTGTATTTGTTTATATATTTTAACACTTGATAATGTGATAATCGTTTATTTTTAAAGTTTGAAAGTTTTAGAGATCACGGGCTAAAATAATCATCCACGTTTAAAACGTATCTTAATTAATGCCCGCAAGTTGGATAGAATGACCTTTATTTAAGAAACAATGACTTTTGACTAAACTTGAGACCATCGAATTCAAATACAAAAAGATTATACTAATGATTTTACATGTTGAAAGAAAAAATCCAAGCAACATATATGTTCACTTCACGTAAAATTATAATCGATGTTGAAAATAAATATTACATGTATTGTTTTCATTGTTTAAGGTTTTTTTGCATATGAAGATTGATGTCAAAATTAAAGTGAGTCCCATGTGAAAATAAATTATGCATACCAAATGTTGCGTTCACGTGCAGATAAGATCCATAGTTACATATTTAAAAAGGTTTTTCAAGAAGAACTTTTGAGGACAAAGACTGTTTGAAGAGAACTCACACGTTCAACCCAAGGTTGAGGTGCAATTTATCAAGGAGATCAATAATATCTCCTTACAATAATAAGGATTCCATAATATCTATTCACAATAATGAGAATTCCATAATTCTCTCCTACCAAATCAACACTTTATTACCTTAATACTAATCAATAATAATAATTGTATAGAGCATATTCTACGCTCCTCCTCTTATGTATATATAGTCTGAACATTCATATTGTAAAGTTATCAAAATCAATAATATTAAAATATATCTTCTTCATTATTATTTATATGGTATCTAGAGCCTATTAGCTCCTTTGAGCCCTTCCTTTCTTTTTTATCATGCGTCCCTATTTACCTTCTTCTTTGCCCATCAATGGCTTCTACTCTTGTCCACATCACCGCTGTTACCCATTTCCCGATCAAACTCACCCCGCAAAACTTTCCCTCATGGCGAAAACAAGTTCACTTTACCTCATCGGTTTGGAACTTGAACACCACATTGTAGGCACTCAACAACCACCCTCGAAAACCATATCCGAAAGCACCACAACCAAACCAAACCCTGAATATCTCAAATGGTTTCGCCAAGACCAAATGATAATCTCTGCTATCCTCGGTAGTTGTTCGGATCAGATTCAACCTATTGTAATATTTTAATTGCTCCTAATCAGCCATATAATCAAAACCGGCCCTATAATCAGCCATCTCGATTACAATCCACTTCCACCCAACCCTCACCCAATCGCTCCTCTTCCTGGTCATCCAAATCCACACCACCCTCTCAACCTAATACCCACAATAATAGATCCAACCTTTTTTGCCATTATTGCAACATACCCGGTCACAAGACCAAGGAATGCCGAAAACTTGGCAGATTCCTTTGTGAACACCAAGTTAATACCAATACATCTCCCTCTACAAATCCCATCGTAAACCATACTTCTCCATAGCCAGGTTCAATCTCTTGGATGCAGGACACCGGTTGTTTCGATCACACCACTAACAACCGCAAATTCGTGCATGTTCTTTTTGAATACGGTGGTCCGAATGAGATCGTTTTGGGTGGCGGTAAATCTCTTTCAATTACACACATTGGCCAACAAACTCTTCCCACAAACTCAAGGCCTCTTTTCTTAGATAATATTTTAATTGCTCCTAATCTTCATAATAATCTTATTTCCGTTGCTAAAATTTGTCGTACTAACTGCGTTTCTGTTGAATTTTTTTCCTTTTCATTTCTTGGTTAAGGATCTACGCACGGGGGGCATCTCATGCGGGGAATTAATGTCAATGATGTTTACTATGGATCTACCACGATGTCTCATCAAATCAACACAACTTCAACAGGATCTTTACTCGCATGGCACCACATCGTTGGACATCCTTTGTTCCAAGTCTTCAAGTCTATATGTCTACATTAGGACTTAAGTTTAATAAAGTGTCCACTGAGTCTTTCCATTTTAATTCTTGTTCATCAAATAAAAGTTACAAAATACCTTTTGGTAAAAACTCATTTGTTGCTAACAAACCATTACAACTTCTATACTCGGATGTTTGGGGACCCGTCCAAGCACTTGACAGTTACAAATACTACGTAATCTTTGTTGATTATTTTTCAAAATATATTTGGCTATTTCCAATTAAAAGAAAATCCTATGTTGCAACAATTTTTCCATAACTTAAGTCACTCGTCGAAAAATATTTTCAAACCTCCATTATTTCGCTCTTTACGGATAATGGTGGCGAATATATTGGACTCAAGTCCTTTCTCTCCACTCATGGAATCTCTCATTACACTACACCTTCTCACACACTTGAGCAAAAAGGTGTAATTGAACACCATCACCGACACGTAGTCGAAACCGGCCTTGCTTTACTTCACTATGCTCATCTTCCATCCTCTTTTTGGTCTCATGCGTTCCAAGCCACTACATATCTCATCAACCGCCTACCCACACAATGTTATTCAAAGCTACTCCCACTTACTCCAAACTTAAACCATTTGAATGCCTTTGCTACCCATGGCTACGTCCTTATACCATCTCCAAATTACAACCACGATCCACATCATGCATTTTTCTTGGTTATTCCTCCTCAAAATCCACCTATAAATGCTTTGACCCGAACACCAATAAATTATACCACTCACGACATGTTGAGTTTATTCAACACATCTTCCCTCTTCATACACCAACTTCGAAACCCATTACCCACACCTATACATCATTCCTAAACATCCACACTCCAAACCCATCTCCATCATTTGATACCATACCATCCTCCACCAATCTCCTCATGACTTGTCGACCCACCATCCAAACCTATCCATACCTATCATTGATCCTACTACATCCACCCAAACATCCCCAACACCCAATCACACTCCTTTGGATCCCATACCTTCTTCTCCAACCGGCAACACCTCCACCACCATCCCAACATCCGCTCAAACCACACCTTAATTTCCTCACACCACCTCTCCAACTAAGTACTAACACATCATCCACGTCCACCCCTTTCCCACCACGAAGTCAGAAACCCAACCCCAAATACTATGGTTCTAGCTTTGTCAATCACACCATCGTTCATCCCATTCCTCCTACCATAGAACCATCGTGTGTCTCCCAAGCTATCAAAGACCCATTATGGAGGAAAGTGATGGATGATGAATACAACGCTCTCTTACATAACCAAACTTGGGAACTTGTTCCATCCTCTACCCATACACCCATCGGTTGCAAATGGGTATTTCGTGTAAAACCCAAACTAGATGGGTCTATTGACAAGTATAAAGCATGCTTAGTCGCAAAAAGGCTTTCACCAACAACCGGGTAAAGATTTCTTTGAAACCTTCAGCCCCGTCACTAAACCTATAACCATTCGTGTTGTTCTCTCTCTTGCCCTTTCTAACAAATGGAACTTATAACAACTCAATATCAACAATGCCTTTTTACAAGGCACCTTGCATGAAAATGTTTACATGGTTCAACCACCTAGGTTTACTAATCCAGAATTTCCAAATCACATTTGTAAACTTCAAAAATCTCTATATGGACTAAAACAAGCACCACGAGCGTGGTACATGGAACTCAAACAATTTCTTCTAAATTATGGTTTTCATAAATCTCACTCGGATGCCTCGCTTTTTGTTTATAACACTAACGGGGTACTAATGTATTCTTTAGTCTATATAGATGATATTATCTTAACAGGAAACAATACAAGCTTCATAAACAACTTTGTCACCCTACTATCCAAGATTTTTCTCTCAAGGATCTAGGGGACCTACATCATTTCCTAGGCATTGAAGTCATACCAACGGCTCATGGCATGTTCCTCTCGCAACACCGGCATATCAGTAACCTCCTAACTAATTTTAACATGGATGGCGCAAAAGATGTTGCAACACCATTAAGCTCCTCGGAAGCTTTCTCCAAATGATGATTCATCCTACGTTGATCCAAAAATCTATCGAAAAATCATTGGTTTGCTCCAATATATTGCATTATGTCAGCTTTGCAGTTAAAAAGTTGTCTCAATACATGCATGTACCCACAACAAAACATATGCAGGCTTTAAAACATGTCATGTGTTATCTAAAAGGCACTATTCATCATGGTTTTTTCCTAAAGAAATGCCAACCTATAACCATTACTGCATTTGCTGACTCTGATTGGGGTGGCATAAGTGATGGTGGTCGGTCCACAACTGCCTATCTTATCTACCTTGGCTCCAACATAGTGTCGTGGAAGTCCACTCGGCAAAGAAACTGTTTCGAGATCCTCCACCGAAGCCGAGTACAAAGCTTTGGCTAATGTCGCCGCTAAAGTATCATGGGTTCAAAATCTCCTCAAAGAACTTCACGCTTTTCCCTCAGCATCACCAAAGCTCTACTGTGATAACATGGGGGCCACATACCTATGTTCCAATCTGGTGTATCACTCAAGAATGAAACATGTCGCTCTTGACTATCACTTATTCCGAGAAAAGGTTGTGGCTAGCCATCTAAAAGTATATCATATTAACTCAGAAGACCAATCAGCTGATACTCTCACAAAACCTCTGCCTCGACGACTATTTGTCAAATTTCGATCCAAGATTGGAGTCTCCAACGGAGCCTTAATATTGCGGGGGGTATCAAGGAGACCAATAATATCTCCTCACAAGGATTCCATAATATCTCTTCACAATAATGAGAATTCCATAATTCTCTCCTACCAAATCAACACTTTATTACCTTAATACTAGTCAATAATTATAATTGTATAAAGCATATTCTACTCCTATAAATGCCACTCCTCTTATGTATATATAGTCTGAACATTCATATTGTAAAGTTATCAAAGTCAATAATATTAAAATATTCCTAGTCCATTATTATTTATACAATTCATCACCATCAAGGAAGTTTTCATTATTTTTTTCTAGTTTGATTTGTGTACTAACTAATTAGTGTGTGTATAAAGTATTATATGTGACAACATTTAGTTTTTTTATCCTTAGGTTAGTTTATCCGTGATCATTCCAAGATATAGGATTAATTAAAGAATCATGTTTAATTTGATGTTTATCTATTATAGACCTAAACATTTGGTTGATCATATATTGATGTTTATATGATTGTTATTTTCAATAATTGTAGCAAATTTATCAATTAGTCTAAGGGGTTGTTTGACAGCCTCTCAATCAGCCTCTTGATGGTTCAGATGTTTGAATGGTTCAATACTTAATAGTTCAAACTGTTTGTTTCACAAGCGGAGGTCTGAATGGTTCAGACATTTGCCTCTGAATGGTTAAGCATTATACTAGTGCTTAATGGTTAAGAGTTCTATTGCTGAATAGTTAAAACCTCTTATCTGAATTGGTCAAACATTTGCATTTGAATAGTTAAACAATATACTAGCTCTTAATGCTTCAGACCTCTTAATGGTTCAGCACTTAATGGTTTAGACCTCTTATTGGTTCAATACGTAATCATTCAAAAGTTGCCAAACAACCGCTAATTGATTATTGGTCAAATTATTGGTCTTTGTATTATTAATGATTGATGGTTGGTATTGTCACAACTAGTATTTACTAATGATATAATCAAGTTTTGGTTTAGTTAGTTTTACTATATAATTTACAAAACTAGTTATTTAGTGGGCAATCACATTTTAATAGCAAACTAATCATGTCCATGTGGTTTCTATATTGGTGAACCTAGGTGACATAATTCCTTCATATACCCAAAACTCGAGCATGATCATCTTTTAATTTTGTTTTCTTTAAACTAATTATTTAGCTTAGTTAATCACATCCACATCCATTTTCAGTCAAGAGACAATAGTTCGGTTTAATTAGCAATTAGTTAAATAATCAAACAAATCTTGTAACACTAACCACATGCTACTCGTGGATTCGATACCTTACTTAACCTAACTACCTAGGTTAACTAGGTTATTGTATAATTCTAACTACACGTCATCAATATCATCCTTGAAACAACGAACAAGCAAATAAAACATAATAATCTAGAACTCACATTTGAAGATCTATTAGAACCCTAACACTCGGTTCTTTTCTCACGAGAATTAGCAACAACACATAAATGTTTAGATCTTATCACTCGTGTTCATGAATGATCTCTAAAACATGAATCATATTCAAATCAATCTATTGATTTTGAAAGTAAATAAGGTGCAAAAACATTACCTTTGCTTGATCTTTGAAGTGTTTTCTATCTAACCTTTGTCTCTCTCGCTAGTCATCTCTCTCTCTCTCCCTTTCTCTCTCTCTCTCCCTTTCTCTCTCCCTTTCTCTCTCTCTCTCTCTCTTTTCCTCTTTTAGCAAACTTAGGCAACAAGTAAAGGGGAAAAAGAGCGGCTACATCCTAATTTAGACAGAGAATGTAGGGTTGTCACCCTTAAACCCCTTGATTCTTTATCTTTGACACTTTGACATTTTAAACCCAATTTAAATTTTATTTTATTTTCTTTAAAATTTTGGGGGCATTACAATAGTAGCCTAAGGTACGCCAGTGGTGGAGAGCGATGGCCATGAGATGCAAGGGTCAGGCGTGGAGCTGGCGAGTGAAATAAGATTGACGTACTTGTTTAAGTATCTATTATCCGATTTCGATTATTTAATTATAAAGAAAGTAAAAACTGGCTTTCATTTTGGTCCGCGGATGAAAATATTAGCTCCGGCTAATAAACGTTGAAAAGAATTTAATATAATTTGAAAATTTTATACTTTTATAGTATTTGATTTTAAACTTTAACAACCACACATAATAATTTAAAATCAAATAAAGTTTCAAAAATTTTACCAACAAAGACTTGAAACAGGATTTAGGTAAAAGATGGTGTCTAAACTAACTACTTTTAACAGGTTGAAAATTATTTATAATATATATATCTTTAAAATGGAGATTGAGATAATAAAACACGTGTAACATGCAAGAATATACACATAAAAATTTTAATTTCACTTTAAGTTATCTATTCATTCATGATACTTGCAGCTCCATGTTATGGCACATCAGTGATATGGCTAATTAATAGCTTGTCATGATCGTCGTGCTTTTATTTTAATAAAATTAAAAAAAAAACAAAATATAGCTTTGCATGAATGTATATTATTATGATCATATATTATACTTTCATGTGTCAAAGTTAAATCGAAAAAAGATAATTTTACAAAACTTTTAATATTATATCTATAGTTATCTCAATTAGTTAATTAATATTTAAATATATAAAAGAGAGAATTTTTATTTTCATCCTCAAGTTTTGATTCTTTTTATCGTTTTCATCCAAAAACTTTATTTTTCTTTTTTGTATTCCAGACATTCTAAAAACTTCCTATTTTCATTTGCATTCATTAACATTGTTTGTTTTACACGTAAAGTGGACATCAGTTTTGAATGTTAAAAGCAATCTAATAATGTTTGAATGTTTAGGGAAATTGAAAAATGTTTATTTAGGTTTTTTTCTTTTCTGCTAAGGTACAAAAATACCTAAATACCCCTCACATGATGTGCACGTGATGATTACTTAATAGGTAAATAAATGGGCTTAACAAAAACTGATAGAAAATTGTAATTTTTTAAATGTCAAGGACACACATGAGGAAAAACATGTTTTTAGATGCAAATAACCAATTAAATCTCATTGACGAAATTGATAATTTACAGGTTAACTAGTTAGGCACATGCAAAAACAAAGTAAATTAAGGCTTATATACATGCATGCTTACATACATAAATATATATATACACACACCACTTTGTCTCAATTTTCATCAAACGTGCTAGAAGAAACAAAACATCACACGATGATAAAACTTGCACTTTTTGCATTCACCTTGACGATAATCATAGCACATTTTGAGGTTTGTCCCTACAAAACCAAAATTGGCGTCACTATCGCAAAGGATAATAATGAAACACTAGTGCCCAGCTTGGACAACCCTAGACATTCCCAGAACCAGTGCCCCAACTGGACCGATACCCATTGCTTACCGCACCTCACTGCAGTGGTCACGCCTCGTCCCCCTCACGATCTAGTTATGCCAATGCAAATGACTATGTTTCAACTGTGTTGTTTCGATCTAAAGGCGATGGCAAAGCAGTGTCAGTGTTTAGAAATCCAGAAAGCGTATGATAAGGCTCGACCACAAGCTAAAACCGACTCGCAGAAGCAAGAAATGTCGCATCGGGCCCAGAGCATCCCCAAGGATTGCGGGTTGGAGGTCAAGGAATGCAAACTCAAATGATAATTAAGTAAGACAAATACATGTAAGAATAATGGTTGCAATTGATTATCGGTTTATTAAGTTAATAAATTAAACATGCATACAATCTTGTGCCTTTTATCTAGTTATAACTTATAACCTCAATTAATTTGCAACAATAACATGTAAGTCAACGAGAAATGACACCAAAACATTTAACATCTTGATTTGGTTTTGTCTATTGCCTTAATAATAATGAAACCAACACCAACATATAATAATTTTGATATATTGATAGAACTCGACGACAATATTCAATTCATGATCAAATATAATGAAATATATAATAACCGATTAACTATACCCGTAAAAACAATAAAACTAAAATTTCAACCTCCAAACACACAACCCAAAAGAAGATAAAACAACTAAATATCTCTTGTATTGTCCTTTTTTATTTGTAAATTAAAAAAACATGATGTGTTTGCTTGCTTCAAAGATTATGATACAATAATAGGGCAGGCTTCGGTATATTTAAACAAACATTAAATTATTTATATAAATATATTTAGACTTTATTATTAATTAGAAAGCTATATAACATATTATAGATTATTATACTTATCTATCAATTTAACTAGTAGTGTTTATTATTACGCTTTCAATTTAACTAGTAGCTTTCATTATTACGCTTGTGCGAGTGTTGATTAGGTTTGCGGTCTATCTCATGTACAGGGTATGGTTAATGTGAAAAGTCTGCGTATGTCATAGGTATTTTACTTCTAACTTAGTATTTACATATCACCGCACCAGTTATTGTTGTGTTCGAATGAAAAGAAGAGTTTACATCATGGAAATCAAAAGATGTAGGGTTGTTGTAGTTGTTTTAGCACTGTTGTTATTTAGTTAATTTTTACAAAATGGGCTTTCTTACCATGGTGTTTATTAGTAATGGTAAAAGACAGGAAGGCACGTCAAAAGCGAAGGCTTCATTGTTGTTTTACATTCAGTCAGCGTGCTCTTTTTCTATTTTGGTGTTGAGTTTCGTCACTAGGATGTTAGTAGTAAGTAGATGACGTCTAGCTAATCTCCGGACCCTTTTGTAATCATATCAGACTGTTATCATATCAAATGCGTATAAACTCCTGTAATTAACAAGCAAACATTTTAAATGGCCAGTTATCTGCACCAATTTCACCTTCTCCATCAATATCGTCATTACCCTGATTTTGATATATAAACATAACCAACTACGCCCAAAAATAAACAATGAATCACGAAATACCCTTATATATACGTACGTGTAAATCAATTTAGTAGGTATATAGTTTTAATAGCAAACTAAGTGGTAACATTCACATGTTAAATCAACCTTTTTAAGCTTCAAATGCTCCTTCTAGACATGCTATTTGAACATATAGCAGCCAAACTAACCCATAAAATTAACTTCTTAAATTCAAAATAAAGTATACACTTGGACAACATACTAGTACAAAACCGGTTTGTTAGGGCGGTTTCATCATAATTCGCCTCCAAAAATGCATCTGATTTTATGGGGCGGTTGGAATTTATTTTTTAGGGCGGGTTTTTGATTTTTTGGAGCGGTTCTGTCATAAAACCGCCCTAAAAAATCCATATTATTTTTGGAGCGGATTTTATCATTTTTTAGGGCGGGTTTCCCCCCAAACCGCCCTAACACTGGTACTCAAAAAAACCATAAATTAAAACCTCCTCCCAAGTCCCAACCCTTTCTATACTATCTTCAAACTTTTGCATTCTGCCCGTACCCAGGACACCACCACCACTGCCCCAGATCTGTCGAACAAAAATACCACCACCCCCTTCTGCCGACGAATGAAAACACCACCACCATCGTACCAGATCTACCGATGAACATGAACACTACCATCACCCCCTTTATGTCGACGAACAAGACACCAACCACCCCAGATCTGTCGACAGGTGCAATCCAAGGTTGCGGAGCTGCTGTTAGTACTGCTTGTAACGATTTCTTACTGATGCTTCACTTCCTTACCTGTTGCTTTAATCCCTGCTTCTCTGCCCATTTGGTCGATTTGTTTCTGGATGAGTCATGTTGTTTGTAGCTAATCAGCTGTTCTATCATTTGCTTGTTTTTACAGTGAATTTTAGGGTTAACTTTACAATGTGTCTGCATCTAAGGTTAGTTTTCAACACACGTCTTTCACTTTTGTTGTAGTTTGGATCAATTTGATGTTTATGGTGCATCTTAATTCTTTTATAGATTGAAATCAAACTTGTTTGGGAATCATTGTATGGATTTTAGGGAAATCAGGTTGGAACCCACGTTGACAGGAAGTAGACTATTGATTGCCCCAATCATCGCCGTTAGGAGGAGACGGTGACCGTGACCGTGACCGGAACAGTAACAAAATTTGAAGCATTCTATGAAGCCATTTTTATTATTTTTATTTTTAATTGAATTCTTTTTAAGGGCGGTTTTTAGAACCGCCCCAAAAAAATGCTTGTTTTTTGAAGCGATATTTTCTAGGGCGGACGCCTTAGAAAACCATAATCACCGCCCCAACAAAATAGTTTTGTACTCATGATAGTAATTTTTCTTTAAAAGCTTTAATTTCTTAGCCTCTAAAAGTATATATGGACTCCAAACTTATAACTGATTAAAATCTTTTTTAGCTTCAAATTAACACTTGAAACATGCATTTTGGTGTAACACCCCGAAATCTCCAAGAAATCAAAAAAGAAGAAAGTTGTAGCGCGAGAACCTGCAATATTTATTGGGATCCTGTAAATAGATAATAGCAAATTTTTGTCGCCATTCTCCTACAAGAACTGTTGCTATTAGAGAGAGAGAGAGAGAGGCGTAGAGAGAAAACGAATATTTGAGGTGTGTAATGTATGTAACTCGTGTAATGATCCATATGATGTATCAGGGAATGATTATTGATTAATATAATGCATGAATGTGTAGTTTTCATTGGAAAAAACTCTCAAGAAAGTTTGCTGTGAATTGTAATCTTTAAAATGTGAGTTTCTAGCCTTTTATGCAAGTTTTTTTATGTTTTGGGGCTACTCTGCGTACTACATTGCTTGTTTTATGTTTATGATGATTTTTAAGGGGTTAGTTACGTTATTTGAGTCTTAGACACGATTTAGTTGTGTTTAGGCGGGAAATATGTAAGTTCTCGTGCGAGTAGGTAGCTTGGCGTGCAAGGGTTAATGTGGATGATGTTCTCGCACGAAAGGGTTGTTCTCGTTTGAGAGGTATGATGTCATATTAACCTAGTTCTCATGCGACTCGTATGGACTGTATGTTATCTTTTCATGTTTCAACCGTTTTCAAACTACTAAAGTTTTGCGATAAATCTTTACTTGGTGTGCTATATACTGCTATAAGTAAAGTATTATGTAATGAAAGTGAAAAATAACGATAACGAGAAGTGAAACGTAATGAGAATGAAAGTCTTGCAAGCAAATGTATGAGGGTTCACAACTTATTGAGTGGTTGTTAACTCAACTGTATATTGTTTAGCCAGCCCATGAGGATCCACACAAGGGTCTAATCTTAGAGGTTGACCATGTATGAATGGAGGTTCACAAATCATTAAGGGGTCGTTAGCTTAACTGTGGGAGGTTGTATGGCCTATGAGGATTCTCACAGGAGTCCGATCCTTGTTATCAACTACGAAAGGAAATGGAATCTTTGTCGCGAAACCTCGAGATTGTGATAAGTCTTATAACTTATGTTAAGGGCCGAGCATATGACACTAAATTCGTTAAAGTGAAAAATAATGAATGAACGAATGAAACGATGATAAAAGATAATGAAACGAACGTATAAAGATGTATGTATATATGTATGTTCACTTATGAAAAAGGCAATATTATTATCGAACGTGAAATATTCTATTATAAGACTAGAACTTACTCAGGGTCACGGATTTTGTATGCATAATAGTTGATAGGTAGTGAATGATTCTAAGAAGGTGCAGGCATGAACATGGAAGCTTGCATCCATATTTTTGAGAATAATATTTATATTAATGTAAATTTTGATGTTTAAAGGAAATGACATGAGGTTTTGGAAACAAGTATAAATTTAAAAGAAGATTATGTTTTTCGTTGCAAATGTTACGCTTATTAATGCTTATGCTATTAATTTCCATATGCAAGTGTCCCCGAGTTTGGGGCATTACATTTGGATAGCAACTACAGGAGCCATACTAACCGCAAATCAGTGTTATAAACGTATAATTTGATAGGAAACTAAAGAACCAACATTTGCATATTAAATAACCTTTTGCGTCTTCGAATTAATCCTCTGAAGAAGTTGTTTGGATAGCCAAAGTAGTTCCAAAGTTAACATACTAAACCAACTTTTTTAGCTTCAAGTTCACCGTTTAGACTACTATTTGGTTAGAAATGTATAGCAACAAAATTAATTCACTAAAACAACTTTTTTACCTTAAATTAACCCTTAATACGTGCAGTTTGGACAACATAGTAGGACAAAACTAACCTATTAGAATAAACTTTTCAACCTCAAATTAATAATGAAAACATTGCTTTTCTGCTAAGACTATCCCCATTAGCGACCATAAGCAAAGGTCGGTTGGGGGAAAATTTAAAATAAATAAATAATCAATTAAAGTTCACGACCAGTTCGGTAGACCAATCATTGGTCGGTCAATTCTTGTTTATACAATATTAAGACACGTATCTGGTTTTACTAAACTGTAATATTAAATGTTAATTCATTAAATCAAAATGCAAACTTAACTACATATTTTGAATTGTATTACTTTTGAGAATTCAAATATGCTTTTAAATAAATGATGTATTCTATTTTTAATTGTTTAAATTACGTGTATATCTTTAAGTAGATGATATATTTTTGTTATTATTGTAGGTTGAAATTGCAAATTTGTTTCAAGACTTAGACTTTTTTAGGACAACTTCGATACAATCCTGCGAAGAGAATTTGGACGACGGTAACAAATAGTGTATTAGATGACTAGTTTATGTTTTCTTTTTGTTAGTTTTATGTTTGAGTTAAACGAAATATTTGAACTATTTAACTTTTATGCACATTATATGTGTTTGTACTCTAAAGTTCTTTAATAGGATATTCTAACTTCTAGTCAATCCAGATGTATTTTTGTATGTGTATATTTGATTGTGAAAATTAGGAATGATGAAATATAAATAAAAATAATCAAAACCAGATTGGGACAATATAGTTGCCGAAATTTTTTGGCTAGCGACAACGGTATCTTTAAGGATGACTAATTTCATCACTGGAAGCCGGTTATAAAGTACCTCTCTTGTATACTTAAGTTCAAACATTAACATCAATGAATAATTACCAACTTATTGATACTAACAAATAATCACTGACATGAAAAAAACAAATAATAAGAATAATAATAATAATAATAGTAATAATAGTAATAGTAATAATAGTAATAATAATAATAATAATAACAATAACAATAATAATAATAATAATAACAAAAATAACAATAATAATAGTAATAATAATAATAATAATAATAATAATAATAATTGTAATAGTGATAATAATAACAATAAAATAATAATAATAATAATAATAATAATAATAATAATAGTAATAATAATAATAGTATTAATAATAGTAATAATAATAATAATAATAATAATAATAATAAATATAAATATAAATATAATAATAATAAATATAAT
>BJCM01081394.1:1701-18882 GCA_018326385.1 Flaveria bidentis | reverse complement strand
AATAAGAAAAGATAAACTGAAGAACTAAATTTATAGCACACATCAAGCAAAACAAGAATAACAATTGCAATTTTCAACTCAAACATGACAAGTTGGCAACGGTTAGAAAACATTTCCCCTGTTTTTTTTTTTTGTTTTTTTTTTGAACAGCAGCCTAGAATTAATATATATTAAGTAAGCCAATTCACAAGTTGAGCTGAATCAATCGGAAGTTTGCTCGTGTTTGGTTCATTTTCAAACCGAACCGAGCCGATCGGCTCATTTCAACCGAGCGAAAAATCGAACGAGCATTTATCAAGCCTTAAATTTGCAAACGAGTGTTGAGCAAGCACCAACTAGTGGGGAACAATTTGTACAATCCAACTATCTAGTGTGTTATCCGAATTAAATTGCAATGAGAGTCGGTGACAAGGTTAGGTCCTAAGTTTTAATAATTAAAAAGCAATCACATTCATTACATAATTTCTTGAATGACAATATGTTACGGCTAACGATTAGGCTAAAGTTGTAGCCGATGAGGCGATGAGCATACTACAAAGAACGATGATTGTAAGAGTGGGAGATGAATGATTACGAGTAGGAGCGAGGTCAAAATTTGTCTGTTAGCAGCTTTGGATTTCATTTTTTTGCTTGGTGTTAATTTTTTTATTAGGTTGATTGATCTGGTATGTATAAATATAATTGTATATTTGTATACGGTGGATCAAATGTACTACAATGTTATGTTTAATATAAACACATATATATATATATATATAAATTAATCCAAGCAGAACCGATCTGAGCTGACATGTGCTCATGCTTGGCTCGTTCACAAACCGATCCGAGCCAATCGGCTCGTTTACAAACCGTTCTAAGCCAATCGGCTCGTTTACAAACCGATCTGAGCCAATCGGCTCGTTTACAACCGAACAGAAGCTCAAACGAACATTTATTGAGCAAATTCCATACGAATCTCACATTTTTTTTAGCAAATTCCATACGAATCTCGAGAAAGCGGCAATTGATTTGAACGCCTTTTAAAGTTCTGCCAGAAGATAGAGGACATACACCATAAAACAGAAACACAAATAATCTGGACAATAAACAATTACATTACATCTTGAAATAGCAGCCAATTATTCCATTATAACCCATGCAAACGAACTTGATAACCAGAAAACTGTATTGATGATTATTCTATTTTATGATAAATGATTTTTTATTATAAACTTTTTAAGTTGTTTAAAAATGGTACTAAAACTATATATCTATTAAAGAAAATTAAAACACAAATGTCTATAAAATCTTTTGAAGAAACATAAAAATGTTAATAAAAGATTAAGAGTATTTCTATTTTAAAAAAATATTTTATAAAAATGTTTAAGTGAATGTTAATCAACTAACTAAGAAAACATTACATGACCATTTAATAGAATAAAACAATCCGAACAAAAAATTTAAATATTTAAGAAAAAAATTATTTAATTTTATTAGATAACATTACTATAAATATGTATTCTTTTTATGCAATAAGTATATGAGTGAGAAAAAAAGTAAGTTTTTAAAACCTCCCATTTTGGTAAATAATTATCAAATTTTATACATGCACAACAAGTGATCATTAACCATCGTCTTGTTACGGGCAACAAGGTTGTTCTCTTATAATTAGTTAAGTTTGTTAAGTTACCGAAACGATAACGACACTCTCTATAGCTACGTGATAGATCTAAAATGATAATAACTATATATTGTGATAGTTTTCTAATAAGATGCACATAATTATAATCATCTCCTAGCTATGCTATTTAACTATGGAGTAATATAATGATAAATTATATATATAAACCTAAATTATTATTAATATTTAAAAGATATAGAAAAGACCAGGTGTAAGCAATAACAATAAGCCATATCCCACTTGTTGCATTCTTTATCAAACGTGTCGTAAGCTTTCATACATGCATGACAAGTGATACTTAACCATCACCACGTACCAACTTCTTTTACCATCTTCTCCGCTACTTCTGCTATAAATTAGCAACATCCTCTCCGTAACTAACCACCGTTAACGACCATCAACACATCCCACAATGGCAAAACTTGCACTTGTTGCACTCACCTTCACCGCCATCGTCGCCTTTTCCGCGGTGGTTTCCGCCTACAAAACCACCATCATCACCACCAGTGTAGAGGACAACGGAGTTATTCTATTAGACGGCTTGGACGACAACCGCAGAGGGTCCGAGGGGCAGTGCGGACGCCAGATCTCACCCCAGCAGCTGAGCCACTGCCAGATGCACCTAGCTCAGGGAGTCAGTTCCCGTAGACCGTTTCAGCAGGAGCAGCAGCACCTCCAACAGTGCTGTGACCAGCTCAGGAGCGTGAGCGAGCAGTGCCAGTGCGAAGCGATCCAGCAGGTGTTCGATCAAGCGCGACAACAAGGCGGAGTCGGGGAGTCGAGACAGATGTTGAGCAAGGCTCAGAGGCTACCCACCGAGTGCCGGTTGGAGGTTCAGAGTTGCCCAATAAGAAGCCCCAGGCTTGATTAGGATAAATGTATCTATGTATCCTAAGAATAATAATGCCAGCTGAATGCTGATCGATCTCCATATATGAGTGATCGAGTTTCTAGATTGTAATAAAACATAATTTTATGCGTATGTATGCATGTATAAATTAACCCAAAATGGATCCAACAATAAGAATGCATGGATGCTTCTGATCAAACGTATATATAGGTAACATAACAAATTAACAATGAAACCGAAGAATTGAACAAGAACAAGTTTTTCGTACTTCTAAAAAATTATCAAATACCAACATGAAAAGATTGCAACCTACAAGCAAAAATATCTTCTTTCATTATTATTATCAAAGTTCTTCAAGAGAGTAAAAACTATGGATGAAATCTTGAACCTTGAGGAAACCCAAATTACCCAATCGCCAAATTTTAATAACTAAATTTTGTATTTACACATTGTTTTTACCCCAAGCAAAACCGTTCTGTCAGTAGTAAAATTATTTAGCAATATGGGTATTTTGAAAGTATTTATCAAAATCGTGTTTTTTAAAAACTTATCTCACTCCTAATTCTATTGAGAAGAGAATTTTTAAACAAACATATGCTTTAGAAAAACAGAAGGAAAAAGGTCGTAATTTTTGTTGTCTACTACCATAAAACATTTAAAATCTTTTTTTATATAAATATTTTGTCTTCTAGCTTTTTATTCAGTCTTTCATTTCTTTTCTAATAACTTTCTTTACTTTTAAATTAACTTTTAAAAAGAATTTGCGATCTTAATTTAAAAATATTAAATCCAATTTTATGAATTTATATTCCATAAAAATAACTTTAAATAAATAAGGTAATAAATAAGTTCCGTAAAAGTTTTTGAAACTCAAAATAAACTTACAATAACAACTTATCTTAAAGGTAATATTTTATTTTTTTTAAATTAAAGTAACAATATTAAAACTTAAAACTTTATATCAAATATCATTTATACCGCAACTTTTAACAAAATCGATGAATATCATGAAATAGATTAAAACTTTTAAAATTTTGAAGGGGTTTTTATAGCCAAAAGATATTAAAATCATTTAAAAATTCAAGAAAGTTTTTACTGTTAGAAAAAGAATTGAAAAACTAAATTTAAACCTGGCATCAAAAATTTAGAATAAAAAAGACATCAGAATTTTTACGGTGATAAATAAATTAGAA
The DNA here is from genome assembly GCA_018326385.1 of Flaveria bidentis. NCBI lineage: Eukaryota > Viridiplantae > Streptophyta > Magnoliopsida > Asterales > Asteraceae > Flaveria > Flaveria bidentis. The sequence continues at coordinate 15,179 of BJCM01081394.1, read as the reverse complement.
AAAAAAAGTTTTAGAACATTTTACTTTTGTTTTGCTGATAAAATTTTTTTAATTGAAAAATTATTTTATCCAATAAAATTAAGAGAGAGAAAAAAGAAGTTTTAAAAAAACATTCATTTTGATAAATATTTTTAGAATCACTTGTTTTGGTAAATAGTTTTTCCATCCATACTCTTTTGGTAAAAAAACTCAACAAAAAACTAAAAAGGATGTTACTAAATTTTGAATTTTACAATGTAAATAAAAAATGGTATTGTTATAATATCACAGTAATTAACACATGATTAGTGTTATAACCTTAAGAACCTTAAAGAGAATTGTAAAAGCAAGAAGAAGAGAAATGTATAACTTATAAAAGTGTATACAAGAAGTGCATCTTCTCCTCTACATTTAGTGGTATATATACTACACAAATCAATAATTTTGATAGACAATATAAACTATTTTGGTAGATAAGTAGCATAGTAAACTTACCTACAAGTTTGACAATATTTTGTTTTTCCAAAGTCTTTCATCTTAAATTCTTTCTTTAAAAGAGCAATTGTTTCATTAATTTCCTTTTGTGTCCCAATTATATTTAGATCATCAACATACATAGCTATGATCACATATCCTGATGTTGTTTTCTTAATGAAAACACATGGACAAATAAGGTTACATGTGTATCCTTTACTTATCAAACAATCACTCAAACGATTGTACCATATCCTTCCAGATTGTTTGAGTCCATACAAGGATCATTGTAATTTGATGGAATACATTTCCTTAGGCTTTGAGCTTAATGCTTTAGGGAATTTAAAACCTTCAGCAATTTTTATATAGATGTCACTTTCTAGTGATCCATACAAGTAAGTTATGACAACATCCATAAGACGCATCTCTAATTTTTTAAAGACTGCTAAACTAATTAAGTATCTAAAAGTTATTGCATCCATAATACGGGAGTATGTTTCCTTATAATCATTCCCTAGCCTTTGTGAAAAACCTTGAGCTACAAGTGTAGCTTTATACCTTGTAACTTTATTTTTCTCATTTCGTTTTCGTACAAATACTCATTTATACCAAACAGGCGTTACAGCCATCGGAGTAATAACAATAGGTTCAAAGACCTTTCGTTTGTTAAGTGAATCTAATTCAGCTTGCATAGCTCCTTTCTATTTATCCCAATCATGTTTATTTTGACAGTCACTAACTGATTTTGGTTCAAGATTATCATCTCCACTCATGATGTCACTTGCTACAGAATAAAAAAATATTTCATCAATACTTTCCATTTCATCTCGATTCCAAAGATATGTGTGTGACCATAGTTAATTGACATTTTTTTAATTATTTTCATCCAAATCCTCCTCATAAGAGGCTTTGGTATTTAGCGTTGCATCAAGATCATTCATTTTATGGTCAACTTTCTTTTCATTAGTTTTTCTTTTTCGAGGATTTTTTATCCTTGGAACTGATTGGTCGCATACGAATTAGTTATTCGGCTTGAAGAATTGAATGACCCTAAATAGACATAAGGAATTTTTTCCTCATTATTAATGGTCTAGCTATTAGCTACAGACGTTTGATTAATGACTCAACTAAGCCATTTTGTGTGTGTACATGAGCAATAGAGTGTTCAACAATAATTTCTACAGACATGCAAAAATCATTAAAATCATGTGATGTGAATTCATCAGCATTATCAAGTCTCGCCCTTTTAATAGTATAATTAGGAAAATGTGCTCGTAATTTGATAATTTGTGCAAGAAATTTCGCAAATTCTACATTACGAGTTGATAACAAAGATACATGAGACCATCTGCTTGACACGTCTATTAAAACCATAAAATATCTAAATGGTCTATATGGTGGATGAATTGGCTCACATATATCTCCTTGAATTCTTTCAAAAAACAAAGATGATTCCTTTTCAATTTTCACAGGCGGAGGCCTTGTAATTAATTTCCCAAGAGAACAAGATGTACATAAAGAAGTTTTATTCGATTGTGGGATATTTTGATATTTCAATGGCTGCTTATGAGTGTTTTCAATTTTTCTTTTCATCATTGTAGATTCTGAATGGCCTAATCTGTCATGCCATAAGTTAAGTTTTTTAGGGTCATAAAATTTTTATTTAACTACCATATATGCCTAAGGCACATTAATGTATGTATAATGTAAACCAAACTGAAGGATTGACAAATTTTCTAATATTTGATCTTTGCTTATATATGCAAATATTTTTCATTATCAACAGTCTATGATTGAGTATCATATCCATTATGATATATGTTTTTGAAACTCAATAGATTTCTTGTTGATTTTGAGGAAAATAAGCATTTTCTATTATAAGCTTTGTACCATTTGTTAATGTTAAATTAGCTTTTTCCACTTCTTCTATCAGGTCTGTAGGGTCTGATATTGTATTAACGATTCCTTTTGTTGGTTTAAGTTCAAATAAAATATTTATTCGATCTAAGTATAGTGTGCGTAGCTCCACTATATTCTATACATATATCTGCTTCCTTTGTTTGATCTTACAGTCCTGTAACACCCAGTTATTTTCTTTGAAGCTGACGAAAGTAGAAAAAGAAATAAAGTCCATAGTCGAGAGACCAAACTTGCCAAAATGGGAGAAGGTTTGGAAGAGTGGGGGATTAAGAGGGGAGGGCAGTCTACACCCTCCCCTATACTCACAATTTTCGGCCATAGAGAGAAAAAGGGTAGAAAAGTGGTATCATGCTTCGGTTTTCGTGGATTCGAGCGTGAAAGTTGAGGTGTAGCGGGTTGCATTGAAGCTCTACTCGACGGTGTTTTTTGTGTGAGTTCTAGGACCCCTCTTTTACAAGTTTTCAACTGATTTGGGGCTGGAACACATAGTAAAACCCGTTTTTGAAGTGTGTGTGTTGAACCCGTATGTATGTGTTTGTGTGTGATACGAGTGGAGTTTGTTTTCGGGCTTGTGTGTGCTTGAATGGTGTTATGGTATGTGTTTCTAAGGTTTAGGATGGTTGATTTGTGCTTAGAACGAGTTTGGGAGGGCTTGGAGGCCGAAAATCGCAGATTGGGTTCGAGATGAACTACATTTTGCATCAGCTAGGGCTATGCGACCGAATGGCATGCGACTGAGGTTCATTCGCATGCGAGTCGTGCGACTGGAGTCCATACGCTTGTGAGTCGTGCGACTGAGGTTCATTCGCATGGGGGTCATGCGACTGAGGTCCATACGCATAGGTCCATCCGCATTAGGTCCATCCGCACAGGTGTTTATCCGCATTATGTACCCGAGGGAACATAGTTTATTTACCGACTTTCGAGGAAAAGTGCATATGTAAGTTTTGATGTGGAAGGTTCCCAGGAGTCCATGTAAGATGACTTTTGAGGCCATAGAGGTTATGTTGGGCATGGATGATGATGATGTATGATGTTGTATGATTATGCGTGATGTATGTTATGTATGTATAATGATGCCCTGTATGATGATGTTAACTGTTTATGTTGATGTTCCTTATTATTATGTATGATTATTTTCCCTTGGCTTTACGTGGAATGTTAATGAATGAAATGAAAGTATTATGTAATGTAAAGTGGAAGATAATAAAAAGAGGAACATGATTAATGAATGCATGTATTAACAAACGATGGAAAGTAATGTAAGTCTTGCAATCCTTGTATGTCGGGACACGCCCAATGTAAGGTGTTAGCCCAACGGTGTGTGGGTTAGCTACCCCAGAAGGATGCACATCGGGGTCTTTCTTTGTGATTGACCATTTGTATGGAACCATTGTTGCTTACCTTCGGTACTGTGGCCAGGGTTATGTGCACCATGATGGAAGGTCTATGATAGACTTCGTCCTAGTACCAGCTTTATGCATGACGGAAGGGTATAGCACATGACAATGGTACACCTGAATTTTACCTTCGGTACTACGGCCAGGGTGCTGTGCACCATGATGGAAGGTCTATGATAGGCTTCGGCCCAGTACCAGCTTTATGCATGACGGAAGGGTAAAGTTCATGGTTTTGATGGAAAGAAAAGGTGTAATGATGAACGAATCAATGAAAGTAATGAAAGTGAATGGCTATGACGAACTAATGAATGAACGAAAGTTAATGAGCAAATGATGAAGATAATAATGATATTATCTATGTGTATGTATAGTACATGATCACGTATGATTGTAAAGGATGGTTTTAATTGAAAGCAAAGTATGTTTTACTTAAAACTAGAACTCACTCAGCAACGCTGACTTTTATGTGTTTCCAGTTGGCAGGTGATGTTGCTGAGGATGGCACGGGACGACTACTCAGCTCTTTTGGATGACATCCATTATTATAATGCTTTTGTGATGTAATGCAACATGTGTTTTGTAACTTGATAACAATGTATTGTTTTGCAAAAGCTTTTATAATGAAATAAGATGTCTATTTTGATGATTCCGCTGCATGTTTTATGAAAGTTAAATGTAATTATAGGTTTTATGAGCAATGATTGATCAGTTGTGAGCGTCCCGGGAACGAGGCCTTACAACTCCGGTGATTTTCTTTTTAATCTTGAAAGTATAAAGAAAATAATAAGTGAACAAAACAGAGGTGTACTTGTTTACCTTTTTAAAATCTTGGAACCTAAGATTGTTCCATTCTTCTCAAGCAGCAGGAAGTAAAACTTCCTTTTGGTGATCAAATATGCTTTGTAAATTTTTCCATAAAATATACGGATCTTCACAATTTGAGTATTCAAACTGTAACATCTCATCAATATGCTTATGTAAAAATACATCAACTTTCGCTTTGTCTTGTTCGAAGCAAGAATTCCCCTCTTGTATAGTTTCTAAGACACTCATTGTTTTAATATATCTTTTTTTACATGGGTCGTCCACGGCATATAGTTTTCACCATTGATATTAAGAGCCGGGAATTCAATTTTCGCAATGTTTGACATTTTGTTTCTAAACAAGATTTAAGAAAAGTTTAAATTCTTTAGGTGGTAGTTCAGCAATGGAGATAAAAATTAAAATAAGCATTATGCTTGTTAGTACTAAAACCAGATGTATCATCTTTGAAATATTGCTTTGGATAACCTTGAGAAAAGAGATGATCTGTTTATTCTAAACGAAAATAGATTGATACCGGTCAATTTATAATTTAAAATTATAACCGTTTGTAACGGCTATGTGATTGATTACAACGGCTATATAACCGTTTACAACGGCTATATAATTGTCGTGTGTGTGTATATCGACAATAATTTTTTAAATAAAATATATAAGTATAAGATTATGTTACAAAAATATAAATTTTAGTTTATGAAAACAAAAGAGAATAAGAACGAAATTTAAGATAAGAATAAGACGTTAGTACGAATAAGTGTTAGTAAACATAATCAAAAAAATGTTAGTTGTATAAAGTTAGTTGACATAAAAGGAAATGTTAGTTGTATAAATAAAGATTAAGTAAAAGTTAGATGCATAAGTAAAAGTTATTTATAAAATTAGAACTCACTCAACAACACTAACTTTTATATATTTTCCAGTTGGCAGGTAAGAGTTGTTGAGGATGGCATGAGGGCAGCTACTTGGCTAGTTTTGGATGACATCCATTTTATATAACTGATGTTTTTACATTGTAATACAAACAAATGATATTTTGTAATGGTTAACAATGTTGTATTAGTTTGCAAAAGCAATTATTAATATATGAAATGTTTTGTTAAGTTATTTCGTTGCAGTATTTTATGAAGATGTCAATTTGTGTTTTATATTTTATGTACAATGATTGTCCAACTATGAGTATCCCGGGAACGATGCCTTACAAATTATGTTACTTTTTGTCAAACCTGTGAAGAGATGTTGGGATGACCTACTTATTATTTCTTTTGAGTTACTTACATGTTATGTTTTGTTCAATTTGATTTTTTTAAACAAGGGTATAATGGTAATTTTTAAAAAGTTAACGGAAAAAGATAATGACCATCCATAACGGGGACCAATTGTGTTACGTTTTGTCAAACTTGTGGAGTTACCTTGTAGTTTTTCAAATCTGAGGACCAAAAGTAAAAATAACCCTAACCACTTGAACCTTTTATGTAATTAACTTTAATCTATAATATTTAGTGTTTGATATCCAACATATGATTTAATTAGTATTAATATAATAATGTGAAAAAATTACTTTAATTACAATTGCTTTGATGGTCTACTTGTTGCACCCATCAGATTAAGTTTATGAATCGATAACATCATATATAGCAAAATATTAAAACTATTTTTATATATAAATATATCTAGCTTATAACATCATACGAAAAGTATTATATGTTTTGAAGTAAATTTATAATTTTAGTAGAATATAAACACTTAAATAAATAACATAAGGATTATCCAATACTAAAATAATTATTAAAAATGATATAAAAGTAAGAAAAGGTGAAATAAAATTGATCTAATCACACGGTCCCTTACATTCACCTATTTGCTTGTCCAAGCGGCTCAAATTGGAACTGTCCAGATACACATACCGCACGGGTTCTATGACAAATTTTCTGTTCAACCGGTCTTTTCCGGTTCTAAAAATACCGGTTCAAATTTCGAAATAACATATTATGTCACATTATTAATATTCAAAAGATACAAAATGATCACCAAGTGTAAGCAAAAACAAAAGGCCATATTCCACTTGTTGCATTCTTCTCAAACGTGTCACAAATGTTATACACATATGACAAGTAAAACTTCAACCATCACCACGTACGTACATCTTTTAATTACCATGCATCTTCTCATATCCACTGCTTCTACTATAAATTAGCAACCTCCTCATCCGTCACTAACCACCATCAACGACCATCAACACATCCGACAATGGCAAAACTTGCACTTCTTGCACTCACCTTCACCGTCATCGTCGCGTTTTCCGCGGTGGTTTCCGCCTACAGAACCACCATCATCACAACCAGTGTAGAGGACAACGGAGTTCTATTCTATGACAGCTTGGACGACAACCGCAGAGGCTCCGAGGGCCAGTGCCGAAGCCAGATCTCACCCCAGCAGCTGAACCACTGCCAGATGCACCTAGCTCAGGGAGTCAGTTCCCGTAGACCGTTTCAGCAGGAGCAGCAGCACCTCCAACAGTGCTGTGACCAGCTCAAGAGCGTGAGCGAGCAGTGCCAGTGCGAAGCGATCCAGCAGGTGTTCGATCAAGCGCGACGACAAGGCGGAGTTGGGGAGTCGAGACAGATGTTGAGCAAGGCTCAGAGGCTACCCACCGAATGCCGGTTGGAAGTTCAGAGTTGCCCACTTAGAAGCCCCAGGCTTGATTAGGATAACTGTATCCGAAGAGAAGAAAAAATAATACTTCGATCGCTGTATGCGATCGATCAGCTTGTAGGTTGTAATAAAACACATGCATGACCGTACGTGTGCCTATGTTATGTGTGCTTGTACGAGATCGCTAAACTAGTTATGTTTCTTGCATCGAAGTATTTTATCTTTTAATAAGAGTATTTTAAATATTATTCAATATTTGTACAAGATCAGAGGATGATAAAGCGAATCCAGGGGATCGAACTCATTTTAACTCTAAAAAGTAAAACTAAACAAAAAAGAGCCATTTAGCCTCACTATTTCACCTATGCGAGGTGTTGAGTTCAAGTACTGTCGGTATTTATTAGTGAGCTGGATTTTATCATACTGAGCATTTGGGTGGCAGGTTTTTTTGGAATTGGTGTTGGTGGGCTTGGACTACCACTACTAGAAAACAGTTAATAGATAACACGCAAAAGATGACGCGCGAAAAAAAATGACGCGCATTTACGCGTATCTTAAAATATATGTCATATTTTATAATATTTTTAGAAAAGATGATACGCATGTTTGCGTGTCATCTTGGTTCGTCATCTTTTAAAATTTTAATAACTTATAATCTATTGGTTTCCCCGAAATCAGTTTCCCCCCTAAAACCCCTCCCCCAAATAGCGACCGCCTCCTTAGCTCTCACTCAAATCGCGACCGCCTACCTCTCAGCCAATCACGACCGCCGGGCACCTCCAATGCCGAGCACCTCTCCAGCCAAATTGTGACCTGGCAAATCAAGCACCGCGCGGTCGAGCACCTCCACTCCCCCTGCATCCAAATCACGACCTGCAAGTCACAGGTTATTCATCTTGTTTGATTGTTAAATTGTGGTTAATTGTGGATGTGTTATAAATTAGGGTTTTAAGTTGAAATTCTTAGATCTAATATATGTTTTAGTGTTTGTTTTTTAGGTTGTTTAGGTGGTGTTGAAACTAATGACATATTATTTAGGTTGTGTAGAACTTTATGTGTCTTGTTTAGGTTGTCTAGAAATTAATGACATTTTGTTTAGGTTGTGTAGAACTTTGTGTGTATTGTTTAGGTTGTGTAGAAACTTATGACTAATTACATATTATTGTAATGTGGATACTTTAACCCCTCACATAGAGGTGCACAAATCGAGTTGGATTTAAGAATGTTATGTGTCTTATTTAAGTTGTGTCGAAAACTAAATGACATATTGAGTTGATGGTTGTTTGTTTTGTTGAACGTTTGTTTCACTTAAGGTGTATACCTTGAGGCAAGGTACGTTAAATTTAGTTTAATTTGATTGATTTGGTGATTAAGTAGTTAAATTTTGTATAATATATATGTGAGATTTGGAATTTTGGGTGATTTTTTTATTAAAATAGAGGTTGTTAGTTCATTTGAATGGTTCAAATTCACAAGTTTAATTTGGTGATATTAGTTTTTTCTTAGGTTAGAGGAGGTAGAGCCGAATACAGTGATGTTGATTTAGATGCTATTCGGGAAGAGTGATCGTGCTATATTACAAATTTTATTTATATTTAGGTTGAGTTATATTAGACAATGAACTTAGAATATTATGTATTGGGAAGTGATGTTGAAACAATTTAATACTTTTTGTTAGTATTTAATTAAATAAATTTTGATTTGATGTTATTCGACAATTATTAATTTGTAATTCTATAAAAAAACAAGTAAATTTATAATCAAAAATATATATTTTATCAAGCAGCTAAACTTATGACTCGCATTGTGTATGATAGGCAACGCGTCATAAAATTCAGAAAGATGACACACGGCCACTTGTCATCTTTTCATTTACGACTACCTCTTCCTTGACGCGCAATGCGCGTCATCTATTGCTCGTCATAATATGCGCGTCATATTTCAAACGTCATAAATAGATGACGCAAGGATGCATGTCATCTTTCATTTATGACTACTACTTCTTTGACACGCATTTCTGACCCCAAAGATGACACGCAATTATTGCGGTTTATGTAGTAGTGTACCCAATGTAGTTTGCGATCGCAAGCACATGAGTAGCCTTTTTGCCATTGGTTACCTCGAATAAATAGACTTTATTAGTTGGTTGCTAAAAAAACATAAATCAATTGTAAATTGTATAACAACAACTAGATTATCCACAATTATACAATACTTTCATTTGTACCCTCAAGCTTCAACCTGTACCTTAAGCTTTAATAGTTATATAATATTGTTCATTTGTCATCTTTTTTAATTATAGAGTAACTCTATAATTAAACAAGAGTAACTCTATAATTAAAAAAGAGTAACTCTATAATTAAAAAAGAAGGCAAATAAACCGTATTATATAACTATTAAAGCTTAAGGTACATGTTGATGAAGAGTATTGTATAATTGTGGATAATTTAGAATTTAGGTAGATGTGTGTTTGACTTTCAAAATCAGTTCTCATACTTGAGACATGTCTATTTCAAGAATCTTAACATGTCATCACTGCTAGAAAAACTGTAATAGATTACGTGCAATGCATGTTATCTTTGGGGTCAAATGACGTGCAAATGCGTATCAAGAAAAGGGTAATATTAAATGAAAGATGACAGCATTCGTGCGTCATCTCTTTATGACGTGCGAAAGATGACGCGCATGTTATGACATGCAATAGATGACAGGCATTGCGCGTCAAGGAAGAGGTGACTAGTCATAAATGAAAAGATGTCGAGCATGCGCACGTCATCTTTATAAATTTTATGACGCGTTACCAATGATACGCAATGCGTGTCATAAATTAGCTGCTTTATAAATATATATTTTTAATTATAAATTTACTTTCATTTTTTATAAAATACAAATCAATAATTGTCGAATAACAAAAAAACAAAATTCATTTAATTAAATACTAACAAAAATTACAAAGTTGTTCTAAGTTCACATGCAATTACAAAAAAAAATACAAAGTAGTTTCAAATTCATTTAATTGTCTAATATGTAGGCCTACACATAAATGGAATTCGAAACATAACGCGACCACTCTTCAAAAATTCCATCCAAATCAGCGTTGGTGTATTCATTTTTATCTCCCCAGTTTCACTCTAATGAGAAGGTCAAAGTAAAGAAAGAGAGGGACGCGTTTGAGAGAGAATAGTTTCGAGCAAATTTCTGTCATATATATCAACAAAAAGCAACAATAGTAAATATATTATAGGATAATTTACTTACATTGTTATTGACTAATGTTTATAGTGCATGAAGGTTTTAGATTTCTTAGTTGATTCCTGCAATAAAAAACAATATTAAACTGTCATGCAAGTTTCTAATAACATAGTAAACTAATTGTAAACAAAACATTACTCATCAACATTAATTTCTTACTCTTGTCAATGGCAAACAATTAGTACAAACCACTATTGCAACATAATTAATAATATGTCACTGTAATTGAAAAAAAGAGTAAAATATTCTAAAGTTTTAGTCTCGTGATGGTTAGCTAACACTTTTAATCTTACACATGTTAGTTAGTCACCTTGATAATCCATACCCACATTGACTGATCACTACTTTACTTAATATATCAAACATGCTAACATTAGTGCCACGATTGATAATTTCAATATAAACAAATACAAAAGAGAGGAATGCCACAATTTCCTTACACTACAAGAAATGAGACTAATAGCGACGACAGATTTCACCGCTATTAGAAGGGTTTGTCGCCGCTATGGAGTAGCCTTTGAAAAATAATTATATATATTATATATTACTAATTATCAACTTATTAATACATTGTGGGATGTATACTTGTATCTAAGTTTTAGTGGGTATTACTTACTCTTGATTTTTCTCCTTAATATTTTTAATTTCAACCCTAATACTTGTACATATTTTACTATTTAACCCCTAAAAATTTCGCTTTCAGTCTTTGTTCCCTATACTTTTCACTTTCTACACATTTTCATTTTATGTTTTAGTTTAAATTTTACGAGTTAACACACCGTAACATGAGCGTATGGTTCAACATTTTTATGCATGTTTTTTTTTCGTTTAACAACCCGTCACAATGACGTGAGTGTGTTGGAATGGCATACTAAGTACCTAAACGTTAAACATTAAGTATGATTACTTGTGTTTATCCAATTGATTGTGTTGAATGAGTTAACTATGAGTTAAAGTGATTTTATAGGTAGAATGATCAAGTTGAAAGGTTACATGGTAAATAAAGGCATTGGATGTGTCGAGACACGATGATTTCATATGCAACAGAAAGGCTCCCACCGTAGCCTACTGTGGCCACTGTGGGCTACGTCAGCTTCAATTTTAAAAGTAGCAAAAAGACCCCAGCGTAGCTTACACTAGCCATCAAAGGCTATGTCGGGGCTAACGAGAAATTCTACAAAACCGTATTTTTGTTATTTTTAGCCATCACTTTTTCCAACAACATACAAAACCGTAGCTTACACTGTTGATGAATTTTGGGAGTTTCTAGGCTATTGATTCACCATTCCACCTTTTTCCAACAACATACAATCATCCATTATGCAGTTAAGCAATAGTTCTAACATCAATCAAGAACGATGAGCAGTTAATTTTCTCGTGATCTACTTTGAGTAATAGGTTTTGTGTGATTAGGTCTTTGTTTGTGTTTAACTTGTGTTGAGATTAAACTTTAAAATCCCTTAAGATTTTTTATAAGTGCAACTTGTGTTTTGGTGATTTAAACAATTTTTTTGGTTAACCTCTATTTGAATATCATATAATCTTGTACGAATTGTATGGTTGTAAGATTTTGATTACAAATTGAATTGGTATTGTGTACCGAGACCCATTAAGTCTTGGTTATTTATATCACTTAATCATTGCACACATAGAATCCTCATCATTGTTTTTCTAACCAAGTTTCATCATTTAAAATTTATTTCCCTAATATATTTGTTAATCAATTCAAAATCTGATTTTAACAGCTAAAAGGTAATAATTGTATTTCAATAATTCAATTATTTTCTTATATATCAAAGTACAAAACACCGACTACTAATTTCACAAAAATTGACAACTCTACTTACCCTAATTAGTTTAAGGTGAACAAGACACAATTTTAACATATTATTTGATTGATACTCACAATTGATCAAATTTTAAATCTACCATTTTCTTCAAGTCCACACGTTTATCCTTGTCATACTCAAAACCATTCTCAAAAGTGATGTTCTTGCTTTATTTCTTTTATTTCTTTGTTACGCTAGGTGTGTTTTAAGTGTACAGATGACAGGGTGGCATGCATATTTAATATTCGGGTAGAAAATCACCATTAGTATCCAATCCAATTATAGAGAAGTCAACAAGGTATAATTGTGTTTTGTATCGATCACGGATAACAACTACGTCAATTTCACAAGCTAGCCAATAGGTTATCAGATTCAACTCAAATGGAGAATCCAGGCAACCAAATACCACGCGCTTAACAACCACCAAATCAACCACCACCCCAACATTCGAATCCTCGTCCATATAACCAAAATCAAAACCAACCCACAAATCAAAACCCACCACACAATCCTGATAATGGAATTCAAAATCAAAACCAACCTCGTTTCTAAGTTTGTGATAACTTCAACCCAAACCAAAAACAAAAAGGACCACATAATTTGAATCAACGTGGTAAGGGTAAGTATAAAAATCATTTGAGTATGCAAAGTGTTTATATGGGTAATGAGGGCGATGAGGATGATTGGGATAACAATGATAATGACCATTACAATGATGGTTATGGTAATTGGGGTGGTAATATGGATGGCAATAAAGGGCATGCGAGGGATGATAACAATCGGGGTTATGATCAACATGACTAGAATGCACCACTACCTTTCCACCAACAAAAGGGTAGGGTTGATAACAACATTAATCTACCTAGAAGGCCGAATCAAGCATATGTAACCACTTTAAGCCTGCTATTTCAAGGAACCTAACCCTATTGTGCCTCCTAATCGAAGAGGGAGAACTTTTGAGGTTCGCTCACAATACCTCACAATCTTGCCACTATTTAGAGGATCTGTAACTGAAGAACAATATTTACACTTGCTGAATTTGAGGTTATTTGCCGCACCATTGGAGGTACCCACTTCACTAAGATGAAATTAAGTTGATGTTATTTTAATTCACCCTGAAGGACAGGATGAAATAATGGTTCCTTACCTT
>BJCM01081370.1:0-11199 GCA_018326385.1 Flaveria bidentis | reverse complement strand
AACTCTAATCACAGGATATTTGAGGATAGAGTGAAGAAGGAAGATGTCAATTTTGTTGATGATGGTGGTGTTAGGTGGTAGTGATGGTGTGTTAGGTGGTGTTGTTATCTGGTGGTTGTATTTGTAATTTTAAAAATATGTATAAATAATCCTAAAGTTTTAAAATTTACATAAACAATTCTTAAGTTGAATATGACCAAAATGCTCTTATACTTAACAGAAAAAAGTTAACAAAGTTAGTATTAGGAGCCAAAAGAGTTAAGAAAATAAAATATTAGAGGTTGATATGTTAAAAGATTTTTTTGTGCTGATAGAGTTAAATGGCCCTAACCCCTGAGATTAAAATAATAATTTACTCTATAAAAAATATAAAATAATAGTCATGAGAGATGGATGGTGACCCTTAAATATTGGGGATCAATATGTTTTCCCTAAAAGTACAAAAAAAATAAAGATAAAGATAGAGAACCTAATGTAGAAGCAAAATAAAAGCATTTACAATTTATTTTTTATTTTTATTCATATAATTATACTAAAAATTATTATTTTTTCTCTCTCATTTTTAATTTTATCATTACTTTTTATCACTACTCCATTCACAATCACTTAAAATATACAAAAAACATTATAGGGTTTTAAATAGTATTTTCCAAAAATACATATTAACAAATAAATTTCTCATATTCTTCACTCACAACCACTTATAATCATACCATATAATATACTCACATAAATTTAAAGAATAGTTTGTGAATGCTCTTACATATATTTTCATGTTTCTCTATAATGTTGAAAATGAGGACAAAGATGAAGATACTAATGTGAATGCTAAAACGTCCAACATCCCTTGTAAAAAACCTATTCGTGAAATTTGTGTTAGTTCAACCCATGCCAACCAAACCACCCAACGGGGTCCTTCTCGGTTCAAAGTTTAAAGCAACAAATCCATAAGAAGTTTTTATATAATCCCTGATTTCAGGTTCCATTGAAACAATTGGATTCCCCTAAAGGTTAATATAGTCTCTTGGAGGGCGGAAATGGAACGATTGCCTACTCTCTCGGCATTGGCATTTAAGAGAGTAAAAGTTCACACAGAAATTTGCATTTTTTGTGACGATTATAATGAAACGGCTGACCATCTTATGGTATCGTGTAATCTCTCACAGTCCTTATGGGGTTCGATTTCACAATGGTGAAGTACTGGTCCTTTATTTTTCTTTGGAATTAGAGACATTCTCCATTCGTTTAAATTTGTCTCGGGTTCTAAGAAAAGGAAAAAAGCCTTCCATGCAATAGTTCTCACTGCTTTATGGTGTTTGTGGAGAACACGTAATGGTTTATTGTTCAATCATAAGCAGGTGTCGCTGGGTAATTTACTAGATGAAATAAAAGTCACAAGTTACCTTTGGGTTAAAAATAAATCAAAGAAAATGAAATTGTCATGAGAGCAATGTATATTTTTAATGTGCATTGTTTGGATGTATAATTATTCATATTGCTTTTTGTTTTAGTGATTGTAATTTTTGCTAGCTTTAATTATATAATATTTTTGTTGCCGGTTCAAAAAAAACCACCTTAAGGGCCCAGTTCCTAATTCAACTGTTCAACCATGCCAGTCCACTTTTATCAACATTGCTTTCATATTGCTTTTAAAAATGTCCAAACTACTACAACATATCATTTTTGTAACCATGAAATCATTCATTGGGGATTGAAATCATACAATGATCTACCAATGTAAATGTCCAAGAATACTGTGAAAACTGAAGCATTTATAATAGAAAATCCTTTGATGGTTAGGAAATTACAATGATGTTTGACATTGACGACAACAAATTCAAGATAGTTCACTGTAAAACTTTCATCAACCTATATTCCCAGTATTGGAGACAGACAATAACCAAAGATCAATACGTTCATCTAACAGATTTACAAAGAATAAAATCAGTTTTTGAAGAAACTGCTACAAAACAACAAACAAGATGTCAGAGGACCGAACCAATGATTTTGTATTCAGCAACATATCAGAAACCTCACTCCCGGTTTGACCGTTTAGCCAGTTACGAGTCAGATCAAAAAAATAATACCCTGCTGCACCATGTTTCAGTGCACACATTCTCATTTTATATCTGCAATCAATCCATTGAGCAGTGATAAGAAAATTTTTGGTCGAATAACGGGTCAAAACGAAGTGTGATTCTAAATGGGTCGGATCATGCTGACCCACACTGTTCTTGTCCATTTAAAATAATAAAAAAAACTTTATATTATTATAGTGATAATACAAGAATTTGACAAAAGATATGTAGCCGTTTGTATGCATTTAAAAATTAAAATACACTTTGCATGGCTTTAGAGTTATTTGACTTTTCATTAAGCAATAAGCATTAAACATAACCCAATCCATCAGTTCATACAAGTAACATAGCCCACATCATATATCTTACCACCATGAAAGTTGCAAAGCTCCCAATCAACTTGTGTCAAATTAAGGAGCTCATAACCACCATTTTCAAACATGATCTATGTGAAAACAGAATCTGGTCAATGGTCAAACAATCATAAACTAGCTGAAAACAGGTACAATGGGATACTTACCAGGTGTTTTCTTGTGCCAACGTCAAACCGCTTGATGACACCAAATAATCTAAAAAAAGCATCAACACAAAACTATTCAGCAACTTTGCTAACATCCACAGCATGTGACACTCATGTCCCAACTAGAGGTGGCAATTTTGATTTATACGGGTCAACTTAGGTTGTGTGTTATCTGAAACGGGCCAGATAAAAAAAGATGGCTGAAACGGAATAGACCAAACAAGGTGAAAGTGGTCAAAAGTCTTTTAATGCATACAAGCTCATAACCGATTTATTCAAAGCTTAAATGATGATTTGTAATAATATTGTTTTTAATTTTATATATAAAAACACTAACTATATTCGTTTGTTGGTCAGCTAACCGACCTAGCCCATATTGACATGTGTTGGAAACGACATATTTCAATTTGAACCTGTTTTGACCTGTTACTAGTCCCAGTTTGTCCACAAGGTCAAGTCACTTGAAGACGTCAAATCATCAAAATTACAAGTTAATTATTTGGGAATTAAATGAACGCATAGTCAAACACATTGAAGTAATACCTCTTTGACCCAGGGCGTAGTATTGCAAGCATTTGCCCAATGCAATTACGAGGCACTCTTGTCTGATCAATGTCATGCCTTGAACATTCTAAAAACAAGAAAATAGTAAATTGAAATTGCAATTTAGGAACCTCTTGACAGTTACAACTTACAAGTCAAAACTATATATCAAATAAGCAGTACCTGCTTGTCGAACGCCATTCTCGTAAACCTTTATAGCAAACAATAGCACAGATTAGTTTAAATTTTACGTGAATAGCACAACATTTTAAAATTAAATTACACATCGATAACGAGTCATGACTACAAATTATCACGAAAAGACATTATACAATCATCATGAAAAACACCATACATAGTTACATACATCTTTACCAGAAAGTACTGCTTTTACTTTTGGATTTATAGCCACCTGACATGCAACCATCTTTAGTGCTGCATCTGAAGAAGAGACCTTAGTTTTGTTAGGCTTCACTCCCAGTTTCCGCCTACAGCCTACAGCACCACAGTGACAATCTTGGTCTGCACCAAACTGCACAAACCTGCTAATTCTATTATATACCACTAGAGGTGATAAAACAAGCATGGGTAAACACTTTTCCAAGAAAATTCAACTCGTTTATAAACAATTAGCATGTCAGATAAAATTACAAAGAATTAAATTCTTTCAATAATTGTCTAAACTTTTCAAAGGGTGACTGAAGTAGATATTTTACGCAATAAATTACTCCTCGGGTCATGGTCAACAACACATTTGACCAGTTTGACCCACATAAGAGATAAAACATGTCCTTCACCAGCACTTTGCAAACTTTTTAACTTTGGGTTAATAGCATTTTGCAAATTACATGATACATGCAGTAATCATGGATCTAGACATAATGCCACACGAGGGTTTAACAAAGAAATAAAAGAGAGCAAGCAAGAAGTCAAGAATGCCATGTGATGCGCACATACTGGTAATCATAAGTTAGGTGTTCGCCCTTCTTTATATCCCTGGTTGCAAATATGCCAATTCTTGTTTCACCATCAATTCTCCTGAAAAAACATTTTATAAGAAAATGGTGTTGTCATGACAATGAATTCAGATAGAATGACAGAGACAACCATTTCTGCATCTCAGTATTTGGAGAACAACTATGATTTATATATCTTGATTTGTTTCCTTTGAATGTAGCATCAATAACCATATCTCGATTAATCTCGCACAAGTAGAAATTTGTTTCTCCTTGATGTTTCATTGTCCAAAGCCTCTGTTCACACATTTTGTCGTCAATAACTGCACTTTGGGTTAAAATGGAAACTCAGATATCATGCTTACTGTCTTACTTATGAAAGCAAATGTAATTATAATTTAAACACATTACCTTCTCCAACATATTCAATTATGAACTCCCCTCGCATGATATCCTCTTTAGCTACAACCCCTAAGCCGCATTTCTCAGTCTAAGAAAGCAAGTTAATTAAAATGAGGTAATACCATAGACATATGGACATTTTGGTATATCATATTAGATATTGAGACAATTATTTTACATAGAAGGGTGGCAATATGAAATTTACATACACACAAACTGAAACAAATATATCCCAACTTGAGCAAACATAAATTATAGTGGTTGAAACTTTGTAGACTAGACTAATAAATTACAGATGTACGTGGACGGTTTTCACATATGACAAAAGACATCAACAAATTGTGTTTAGGATAGTTTAGCACCTTCACTATCTTCATTTTCTTCATAGGCCGTTGGTGGAATGGTTTATTAAGGCATGATTCATCGCATTTACAGTTAGACGAGCAGCTTGACAGAAGCATCCTGCAACAGGAAATAATCCTGTCATTGTCTATCCTATAAAAATTGCAAACTTTCCATTCAAGAATGCCCCATATAAACTAAGGAAATCACGTTCATGACTGGTAATAGTGCAACGTAATAGGAGAAAGAAACATATCTTAGTTCTTACCCACAGTGGCAATCTCTACCACAAACACCAGAAGAACCTGGTGTTGAGCTGCAGGAACAGAATATTCCATCATCCTCCACTCGATTTCGCCTCTTAACCTTCTTGGTTTTATATATATCTTATACATATGTTAACCTCACAGCAAAACAGACGTAGGCACGTACATATGAACACACACACATGAAGATAGTCGCAAACAATTTATCCAAGTGAAGTGTGACAAAGAAAAAAACAAGCTTTCACAAGTGAAAGTGCATAGTTACAGCCTATGTGATAAGATAGATCAAAATCTCAACAGTTATAAAGGATACTGCGCCTTATGACGACATACTGCTTTTTTAACCAATCAGGAAGTTTATACTCAACAGGCTCTCCAATCTCCTTCCCCATTGTCTCAAACAGTTGCACAATTTTACCAGATTCACTCTTCTAGATCAACCAATCAACAAATTCAACAGCGTCAAAACACTATACCGTTGGCAATTACGTATAACGATACAAAAAACAATCTATTACACCAAAAACAGTAATCACTAAATCACCTCAATCTTCATGGCAGGCATGGGGAACTTCGTAAAACGACTTCTACCAGCACGACGAAACTAACGCAAAAGGCAGCCTATTACAAAGCTCCGAAATGCAATTGAGCAAATACAACACGAAACTACATCCACGTTGCTAACAGCGATTCAGATCTGAAACGAACTAATGAACAACTTTCTCCTCTTAACCTTTTCAAAACCCTAGCCGTCTCCGTCGCGGTCGCGGTCGCCGTCGCCGGTGCTGTTACTCATACAACGAGACCGCGTGTGAGATTACAAGTGACGATGACTGATGAGAATCTGAAACTGTAAAACCTTGTTGTTGTTGGCGATTTAGGTTTATTCACTCAATCTGTGCATAAATTGGTGGTAAACGAAGAAGATGAAGTGTAGGAGATGGTGACGGTGAACGGAGGTGACAGCCGGCGGCGGAAAACTCCGGTGGGCGGTGTTAGAATTGAATCGAAGAAGAAGAAGAAGATGAGTTGAATTTGTGGTTTGAAGTTTTGTAACGGCTCCTACGTAGATAGCGTTGGGCGAAAGTGATGGTGGATTAGATTTCGTTGTCTTTGGGATCTACGAAATCGTTGCCACTCTAGGTGTGTGACTTGTGCGGCTAGTACGGTTCGGGTTTATCGTGTCGGGTTGGTCTAATAGCGTGTGAAAACATAAATTTGTTCGGGTTTGAGATCACTGGTGAAGCTTCTTTGGGGTCGGCCTCCCCTACTTTTTTTTCATCACTAGTATTAATTTTCGGCTCGATAGTGCAAAATTTTCGGTTTGGTAGTGAAATTTTTTAATAAATATAGAGCCCGCTAACTCCAAATTAGTTTACTTTCGCCCCCGCCTCCTTAAGATGTGGTTTAAGCTCCGTCATTGTTTGAGATAGCGCATGACTCGAGAGTAAGGATAAGTTTAAATAAAATTAGGTTGGATTAGATGAATGTACGATTTATTGTGGTAATAAGATGGATCGATTACTAGAGTGAGAACCAAAATAAACTAAATCACATGTGTGGGTGTAATATATGAAATGTGAAAAGAGGTTGAACTTATTCATTTGAAAATTAAGATAGGGTTTTGGGGTCTTATTTCTAAACACTCTTTTAGCTATACAAATTCTTTTTTTATATAAACAGTACAGGGTATAATCTGAGTTTAAGGGTTCGATTGGAAGTTAACACTCATCTAGTTGGAGAATTGAAACGTCCATGGTAGGTTCCCAAAAAAGTTAGTAACTAATGTATGTATTCTATGACAGATTTATTCTTTGTTACGGATCCCTATCAAGTTTCAACAATCGTCAACTGTAGATGTTTAAAGAGGAGGACCAAAGCAACCTTATGTGCATGTTGATTCTGTTGCTACTCTTTTTCCTAAGATTTGGTTTACTAACTTTTCAAAGATTTATGAAATATAAATTTACTTTTCAAGTTCTTGTTTTCTTTTTGTATGATTAAGAGTTCTTATTTTACTAATTTTACGATGTAGGTTTCTTTTCTTTATCGTTTCATCATGTAGATATTGATTTGATTTCTTGTACCCAAATAATCCCTTTGATCAAAAGTTAGTTCTTTATAGTTTATACCTATGCTTCTTGTTCATTGTTATTAGTTATCTTTTTTTATAACAACAAATGTACGGCCAATGCTTCGAAGAATATGTGTTATTTTAATAAATTCACATATTTTTTTTTATTGTTATTAGTTATCTATTTGCTTCTGGTCTACCCACCAGCTACAATACATAAGTGTTAGGAATTGTAAAAAAGGATATATGGAAAGAAGAAGTAGTGCATTCATAGTATTTGGAATACATATAAATTGCATAATTGTGTATTCTTTATTGAAATCCTAAAGTGTTTTATAATGAGTAGACCTATTTATTTATTTTTTTCTTATAAAGAGACAGAAGTGAAGACCCTATAGGAACCTAACTCATACCCCCTCGCATGCGGTGTGGGCGATGATATAATATGATTATATAACAACGAATTTTCCACAACGCACACTCGCATCGCTACTAGCTGCTTGAAAGTCGTCTTTTTAACTTTTGCGCTGATGGGATGGTTCTGAAAATTTGTGGATTAGTAATGTAGCACAAATCACGTGGTGTGGCTGGGTCAGGTGGTTTAGAGTTCGGAGATAAACAAGTCTGGCTCTAAGTAAATGTGTGTAGTAAAAGGAGCATTCTCTAATCCTTCAAACATCACTAACTACTTTTTTTCACACATAAAACAAAACACTATTTCAATTGGTGAAACCTCGAACCCATGAGCCTCTCCGACATTACTAATATTATTTTGGATATTGTACCTTTAGAAACATGTATTTTCATATAATGGGTTGTTTGGTTGCCACTTCTTTTTGAACGACAAATGTGTGCGATCTCGCTTCTATGGATAAATGTTACCTTAATCGGGTACACCTATTTGTTTCTCAGCCGAAACCGCACCCCCAACCCCTTCATGGGAAAGCTCATTACTGGAAAATCTATTTGGTTCAACTCTGAGTATTTTGTTTAGAGTAAGACTTTCACCGATGACATCTAATATTTATATATAATGAGTATCTCATCTTAACTAGTTATGCTAAGAATTATTGGTGTTTGGTAGACTTTTAATGGTTATTAAGAGGTTGCATCTTAATGGTTTATAACTTTTAATGGTTAATAGGTAACACTAATGCTGAATGACAAAAAAAATAAATCTTAATTTTATATATTAATCATTCAGTATTAAAATTACATTTTAACTCATGCTAATTTCCCGAAAGATAAAGGGCAAATATAAAATTTTAACAAAATAAAAATCATCCAAGTAAGTTGCTCCACAACCAAATTCTCAAATGTATAAATAAATAAATGAATTACTTGATTCATTTTTAAAGATATTATATATGTTACAACTCACGTGGCTTGTCACATTATCATATTATCATATTAGTTGGCAATTGAGATGACATACGAATTTAATAAGTTAATCAGTTTCCTTAATTTTAGGAAAGTTTTTATCGACTCAAAGTATTAATCTTATAATGTTGCAGATTAAATTGTGTTGACTTAGAAAATACAAACCATAAACTAAAACGTTGCTTAAATAGTTAAATTAACAAGTTGTCCAACTAACCCGTTATCATTTCTTTTCCCATTTTTTGTTATTTAAATTAATAATATATTGTTCTAATTAGATTATTGTCTCGTAATATATATGAATTAATACCTTTTATAGGTTTATTGGATTTTAATAACCTCAACTTTTATTTATTAGTCGAGATTAATCTCAACTCAGGAAATGTTTACAACCACTTTTAACTTTGAACTTATTTTTCTTCAATGATCCCTTACTAACTGAGAGTTAATAATCATTAGTTTTTTTGATGAAATGAGGTCAACTTTGAGCCATTTTTCAACTTCAGCACCGTCTAATCTCAATTAGGTTCATTTTCTAATGTATCACCTCCATCATCACCTGAAATCTACCTTCAACGAGTTCGGTGGTTCAAATTAGGAGGTGTAGATTGACGGGTTTTTTGGTGTGGAAGATTCAATTTGACGGACCTGGTAGATGTTAACTTTCTGTTTAGTGTTTTGGCCACAAAAACAGCCCACGTTATCAAAAAAACTAACAGGGTTAACTCTTAGTTAGTAATGGATCGTTGTAGGAAAATAAACTTAAAGTTGAAGGTATCTTTAAATATTTACTGAGTTGTGATTTATCCCAACCAATAAATAAAACTTAATATTATTAAATTCCAATAACCCCAATATATTCAACCAATAAATGAAACTTGATATTATTAAATTCCAATAACCCCTATGTACTTAATATTTACACCTATACATATCTTTTTACTTTACATTTAGTGTTCATTTACTCAATTCTATGTTGTAACATTATTTAACAATCTAACATAACTGAAGAATAATGTCACTTGTTTATTTAATTAGATTATCATGTAGCGCTTGCTTTAGATAGACTATGAATATAAGTTCCGATTCAAATATGTTATGTTTAATTTACCCTCTTCCTGTATATAATTCAAGGTATATAAAATTAGGGAAATATGCATCAAATACAACTCGATTATGAGAACGGGTTTTAATATTTAATACATGGTCAAATAAGGGGTTGTTTAACAGCATTTTAATCAACATTTTAATGGTTCACATGTATGAATGGTTCAATACTTAATGGTTCAGACAGTTTATTTCGAGAACACAAGTCTGAATGGTTAAGACATTTACCTCTGAATGGTTAAGCATTATATTGATGCTAAATGGTTAAGAGGTCTAATGTAGAATGATTAAGACATATTATCTAAATTGGTCAGATATTTGACGTTGAATAGTTAAACGATATACTAGCTCTTAATGATTCAGACATCTTAATGGTTCAGCACTTATGCTTCGGGCCTCTTATTGGTTCAGTACTTAATCATTCAGAAGTTGTCAACACAACCCCTAAGTAGATGAAACCAAAGAGTTTTATGTGTCTCGTTAGTTAATAAAAAAGAGGGGCAGAAACATAAGGGTGATAAAAT
The DNA here is from genome assembly GCA_018326385.1 of Flaveria bidentis. NCBI lineage: Eukaryota > Viridiplantae > Streptophyta > Magnoliopsida > Asterales > Asteraceae > Flaveria > Flaveria bidentis. The sequence goes on along the minus strand of BJCM01081370.1, from coordinate 1,007 downwards.
CATCATATTGTGACACGTGTCCCACCAATATATTTATTTATTATATGCTAACTTTAGTAAACTCGTGTAATACACGGGTTGAAAATATATAAACAACATAATTCATAAATGTAAAAATATTTCGTATGATTAAGTTACATATATTAGTATAAAAAATAAAAAAACAAAAGGTTGCATTTATAAGTAATAAATATTTAAATATTTTTTTAAATAATATAACATACAATTGACCCATGTAAAAATTAAGAAAAATAATTGTCCTAAAATCACACTAACCTAAAATATATAAATATATCAATAAATATGTTTTTCTTTTTAGTTTTTTCTAACTAAATAGTATTTGGCTATAAAAATATATATAGTTCAAAACAGTATGATTACACAACTAAGTTAATAATATAAAAAAATAATTCAAAACAAAATAAACTATTAGTACTAATTTAGTTTCTTAAAATAAAAAAACTTAACTAAAATTATATATTAGCTTAGGTGTGAAAATTTTTTAATTAGTAATATAAGAGTGACATGTGGTGTAATCGAGCACTCTTGACATCTATTTCCTCCATCACCGCAAGCCGTTGAGCACCGACGTTGCCAGACAGCCCTAGGAGATAACCATGCTGCATATTACGGTATGAATTCCCTCTCGTTTCTTGTTCGCGATGACGGGTCTCAGCTGGGAACGGGGGTGCGTGGGTGTAAACGGGTGGTGGTTGTGGACTCGGAAGTGGTGGTTGATGTCGGTCGTGTCCATGAATGTGCGTGTTTCATGTTGTATACGTATGTATGTGTATGCGCACGGGTGTATGCACACTCTTGAATGCGGGTGTGGGAATATAGCTGTGATCGTCGTGTGTACAGTGTTAGATCATAATGCGTTATAGTATGGCCGAGGGCTGCGTAGGTTGTGTTCGGTGCGTATGTAGATGTTGTGTGGGTGTCGTGTGTTCTGTAAGCGTGTGTGTGTGTGTGTGTGTGTGTGTGTGTATATATATATATATATATAC